>CAMZMU010000062.1:7044316-7211579 GCA_947311845.1 Poa pratensis
GTGCCTAATGTCGTCGGCCTCGCCGGCCTGGGCCTATCGCCCTCTGAGATCGCGCGCCTTGCCTCGCTCTCCCCCTTCAGCTTCCGCTATAGGTCCATCTTCTCCAATCTACCTTACTACCTGCACCTCTTTGGCTCCTACGACATTTTCCTCCGGGCACTCAAGCCCTGCTTAAACCTTATCTGGAAAGACCTTGAGAAGGTGCTGAAGCCCAATGTCGCCTTCCTACGGGAGTGCAAGCTAAGTGCTCGCGATACTGCCAAACTGTGCAGACGTCAGCCGTGGTTGCTCTCTGCCAACCCGGAGCGTGTTCAGGCGATGGTCGTGTGTGCCGAAGGACTCGGTGTACCTCGCGGATCTGCGATGTTCGCGCAAATGCTGCGGGCTGTTGCATTCGGGAGCCAGGAGAAAATCGCCGCCCAAGTGGAGTACTTGAAGAACACATTCAGGTGGTCGGATGCTGAGGTGCGCATTGCCGTTTGTAAGGCTCCAACCACGCTGACGAAATCTAAGGACATGCTGCAGAGTAGGTCGGAATTCCTTATCTCTGAGGTGGGGTTGGAACCGTCCTACATTGCTCATCGGCCTGCAATGCTCTCTTACAGCTTGGAGGGCCGGCTCAAGCCAAGGTACTATGTAGTGAAGTTTCTTAAGGCAAATGGATTGCTAGATCATGACCGGGACTACTATAGTACAGTCGCCTACACCGAGAAGGTATTCATGGAGAAGTACATTTGCCCGCACAAAGAATCCGCACCGCACCTCGCTCAAGACTACAAGGCCGCTTGCAAAGGGCAATTGCTGACTAGATTCAGATTTGCATGAATCAAGAACATGTATGCTACAACAGAATATTCACTCTGTCTAGTGAGCTGGTAACTTCTGTTTCGATGTTCATTGCCTAACTAGACGTTTGTTGTCTGCAATAGTATGTCTTATAGGTGTGATTTTGTGTTGCCACTACCAGATAATCTTACTTGTGAGTTCTGATATGTTCATGTCAGTTAGTACCAAATGTGCAGCTCAGATTTTTATGCTTTTGTTGGTGCCTTTTATGCCTTTTGATTTTTCTCCTCTTAGGCTCTTATCCTTCTAAGATTGATTATCTGTTCCTAAATCTTGCAGCTGATTTTACTTCTAGTGTGGAAATTTTGAACTCCAAAAGGCAAGCAATATGTTTTTTAGACATAAAGGTAAATTGTTTGGGACTAAATCATGATCAACAATGAATTAGTTATTCAGTGCTTGCAGATGTGATATTTCGTTATAAACTACATACATATTTTGATGTGATATTTCATCATAAACTACATGTATATTTTTCTGCTGTTCTTTCTTCAGCTGAAATTGTGGCTTCGAACAGTACTAAAAGTCTTTGCTGGACACTGGCACCTATTTGGCAATCTAACATAAGTAGCAAATAGATGTGTTTAGTGATACAATGTTGTGTTGCGATTCTGTTTAAAGATTCAAGAAGGGCCAATCTACTGTTACATACTAGAACATATATCATTCTTTCTGATAGATAAATCAAAATATTCCCCTGCTGAAACTCATGAAGGATGCTCATTGATGGATATTATTTCAAAAGGTTGCATAGTATCAATCCAATGATATGATATGATGGTTGCAATAATTGGCTCCAAGTAATACACAAGGAGCAGACATGCTTGCCCTTATCATGCAATCATAATTTGGGATTGCAACATGTCTGTTCGTGGTGTATATCTATATTATTACAAAGGGGGTAACTACATATGGTTCGTATATTGTTAAATTTGTAGTGTCCAATCTTTTCCATGCTATTAAAAATTAAAATGTCTCTAGTATTGATTCACGATTCTATTTCTGTGTCTTGATGGGGATTGACAATATGTAAATTTGTGGGTGCCTGTCAATATGGAGTCTTGAACTTGTGTTTTAGGAACTAGATGTTTTATCTTGAAGCCAATTGAATGTTGTTGAGAGTAGATTCCTGTAAATTATTTTATCTTGAAATTCTCCTTGTTGCTTCTGCCGTTTGTATTGATGATATGTTTTTTGTTACTACTATTTTCTATATATTGACTGTTTCTTCAAACAATGAAAATTCAAAATAAAGTGAAGGTGGTTACTAAGAAAATGCTGCGAGGTTTTCCTATATAAATTGTAGGGCCTTTTGCCTCTGATGGCACCGCTGGGATGAGAGTTGATGCTCTGCCACACCGTGCCTCCTCCAAGCCAAGGGCTCCGCTTCCACTCCAAGAACATAGGTAGGCAGGCAGGAGTAACAGTGGCCATTCACTTGTTGAATTAATTTGGCCTTCTCTTTCTTCTTCGATTTATAAACTAGGTTGGATTATTGTTGAGGTTTTCTTGCTGTGCTCATCATATATTGCTAGCTATGTAGGACACAAATTCGACAAAACTTTGCAACATTTGCGCACACAGACTGTACGTGCACTATCAATACAAGTAACTATTACAAAGGCAAGCACACCCATGAGTACGGTGCATCACTCTACTTGGCATTAGCACCAAATTGCACCATGGATATGGTGTAAATTTCACCAGAACCGGTTCGATTTCAGCAGAAATAGGGGCGAGTTTTGCCTGTTTACATCAGTGGATTAATCTTTCATCTATAAAAAATAGGGGAAAATTCATGTAATCCGAAATTCCAAATGCATGGCCTTTACTAACAGTAGTTTATGTTCTTACAACAAATATACAAGGCTATTATAAATGTTATTGCTAATATATATTGACCAACTCTTCACACAGCTTATGACGTGTGCAGTCCCTTCTATTACAGTAGTGCTACTCATGAACTGAAGCTAGCATATGCACCACATTTTCCATGGTAGGTCTCCTGCCTCTATCCTCCTGCAAGCATGAAACAGCCAGCTTCATCACCGTTTTTGCTTGCAAGTTGTTGAAATGGCCATTCAACCTAGTGTCAATGAAGTCAGCGATCCAAGATTGTTCCGTGACATCCAACTTCAGCTTCTCCGTGATTATCGTGACCATCCTTTTGAGGACCATTTCCACCTCTTCATCCTCATTCTTATCCAAGTCCGAAACACGAGCTCCCTTTAGTAATTCTAGAAGCACCACCCCAAAGCTATAGACATCAACCTTTGCTGTTATTGGGAGACCGGAGATCCATTCAGGCGCTAAATAACCTCTTGTTCCTCGGATTCGGGATACACTCATGTTGGATCCACCTCTGTTCAGAGCTTTGCGAGGCCAAAGTCAGCGATCTTTGGCTCTAAGTTGTCATCCAGCAATATATTTTCGGGCTTCATGTCACAGTGGATGACCCACTCCGAGCACTCGTGATGAAGATAAGCCAATCCTTTTGCCACCCCTATAGCAATGGTAAACCTCTGCTTCCATTCAAGTAAGACGTGCGAACTCCCATCGCCAAATAAAATTACCCATTCTTCACAAATTCTGAAACCAGTATCCTGTGTGGATCATCAGAACAGAATCCCAGACCCTAACTAGATGCATATGGTAGACCCCGCCGATCACATTCAGTTCATGCTGGAACTCTTCTTCACCTTGGTTTACATCTGCCAACTTTTTCACAGCTACCTCCCTTTTATCTTTCAAGACACCTTTGTACACAACGCCTGATGCTCCCCTTCCAAGTTTACCCTGAAACCTTCCTGTAGCTGTCACCAACTCCGTGTAGGTGTATCTGCGAAAATGATTGGTTATCATTTCATACCCAACCTCAGCTGGCCAAACTCCTCTTAATTGCCTACCCTCCCTCCTCAGAAAAAACCAGCCTAATACGATGAACATTAGCTCTGCTAGAAAGACCGCCGAGCAGAATCCATAGAAGTACAAATGCTTAGATTCATTCTTGCCAGTTTTAAGCTCATCCGTGAAATGTGCTATGAAATACTGGTTTGATGCACTACAGTTGGGGCTATATTTAGGACCAAGAGGTTGCGAATGTGGAATTGAGGACATTGACACTTGTACCCCCTTCGGAATCTTGAGGTACATGGTACCTGTACTACCAAGGTTAGCCAGGGTTACACCACCGAGAAGAGCAGACTTTGGATAGCAATCACCAATCCCTTGCCAGTATGCAAATCCCATGCAGTTGCAGTCACTTAAGCATATGTTCTTACAAGTGTTAAGAGAAACAAAATGATGACTACTTAGATCATACCCAAAAAAATCAGTGTTTGGTAGCTTAACAAATCTCACATTCTGCTCATCACAAGTTATGTTGATCTTAGGGCTGCAGCCTCTGCTCCGATCACTTGGATCCACAACCTCGTATCCAGGGGCACATACACAAGCAGGCACTGGTGTGTACACGCATATTCCATTCATACCGCACAGACCACGTACTTTGCAGCGCTGAGGAAATGCCATCCATGTCACTGACCATGTTCCTTCTACCGTATCCAAACTATACAGCCGGAGATTGCCATCAAAATCTAGTGTCATTCTCCTCACGATCCCAGGGCCCCAATCAGTAGCCGTGAAGGTTGCATTATCGCTTCCAAGGAAATGGCCCAAGCTATCAAAAACTCCACTGGTGCTGCTGTTAAAGGGTACTCTAAGCTTATCCCAGATGGTCCTGCTTGGATTCGGCCAATAGATAAACGAGAGATTCTTCTCGTCATCAAAAAGAGAAAGAAGGTATTGATCATCGACATGAAAGCTGTAATGGCCAGGGATAAGAAGCCTACTAGTAGAACGCAGCTTCATGGTTGCTTTGATGCTCTGACCGGGTAGCAAGGTATCCATGGGAAGCAAAGCTTTCCCACAGAATGGTTTCACCTTTACCCTTTACAACGAGGTTCCCGGAGTTCAAGAGATGGGCCTGTTGAGCGGTAGAAGAGCTCACATTGTTGGTCCACACGACCTGACCACCGTAATTTTTTAAAACCATGCTCCCGTCAGAGTTCAACATAAACTTGGATCCCCAAGTGTATACAGGGTGGAGAGTATTCGCGCTCCAAACGGCAGTTTTCTCAGAGGAGTTGGAAAACCAAATAGAGAATACTGAGGAGTTGGGTGAAACCTGGTGAAAGCCGCAGTGAAGGTGCCATCTGGAGAATAAAGCACGTCGGATTTGTGCTCAACGGAGAGAGAGGAGCCTGGCGAGAGGAAATCAAGAGCCGAGACACACAGCAGGCACTGGATGGAAGCGAAGAGGAACAGAGAGAATGGACGTGCATCCATGGTTTGCTAGCTAGCTGATCTTTGTGAGGATCGGCAGTGCACCTTATTATGGTATAGGGTTCTGAGAGCAATACAGTCTACTGGGCAAGTATCTCATTGCCTCTCTGATTGAGTTCAGCCTGCTTATCCCTTCGTCCCCTGTTCCATCGTTCTCGTCCGGTCAAACTAAACTAGTATACCAAGTCTGAACTCTCAAACCAAACAAAGTCCACGAATGAATTATGGTGCAGCCGGGTCTCATCCAATGACTAAATTGCCACCAACCACCGCAATATAATGTGTAGTTATTTATTTGTATCCGCTCATGTGTCTGTTTTTATGTTGGTATGTGTTACTGAAATTTCCGGACAGCTTCCGTAAGGTGTCGTTTTTTCACATTTTGCAGGAAGCATGGCCACTTCGAAAGGGAGTCATAAACCATTCTGAAAGGGAGTCCACTACGGTTAGCTCTGGGTCTTTGGGTAGGTCCAAAGCACAGTTGGGTGAGGGGACAAACTGTCGAGTAGACTAGCTCTAATTTATTTGCTGCTAAATAGAAAAGTCAATAAGTGGATAGTAATTTATTCCTTGCTGCTAAATAAAAAAGTTGCCAAGTGGATAGTTTTATTCAGAGCTGGATAGCTTTGATCTGAGTCCATTCATGATAGGTTAGATGATAAGGAAGATATTGACAGCACCGATAGTGATGCATGAATAAGGGGCATTGATTCTTAACGTAGATTAAATAGGCATAGAAATTCAGTTGGTAAAGTTAAAGGTAGAGGGAAGGTTGTAGTTCATGGTTTAAATAATATAGGCCGTAATGAAAAAAACTGGATTTTATGATATGGCTGGAATGATTTGAAATCTGAGAGGGTGCTGGTGACCCTGGCACTCGTAGAAGTGTTGAAGGAGTCATGTATGATCATGACCTCTCTTTTGTGGTACTTTCTAAGACTGAGAAAAAATAATTTGACATCATCCGTCTATACTTTCGGATGTTGGGATCAACCAGTTAGAAGCATGCTACAGATTTCATGATTTAAGTCTCTCCTTTCGGATTTCTAAGGGGCAGAGAGATAATTAGCTGGGACTCTGGGAGTATCAGTGGTTGCGCCGCCATGGGAAGGCAACCAGTGCCTCCAGCAAACGTTGCCACTCATTGTCTGTCAGTTCACACTGAACCAAAACAGGTGGCTGTTCAGACCTTTCGAAGTGCTCAAAACTGAATAACCTGTCAATTCCAAAGATCTGTTTCTCCCAACCAAAAATATATGGGAGGAGACCTTTCTGAAAACTGCACGATTAGGATATTATAATCGGCTTCTGTCAGCTGGAAGTCGATCTAGCGTCTTGAGTGTCCAGCGAAATTCCATCAGTTCATTTGAAGAATTGCCCATAACAGCCTGCCTCACAGATTGAATTTGCAATCAAATGTTCAGAGATTGGCAACCACCTGTCGGTGGATGGTTTTTTTTGTTACGGAATGCTATTGTGAGCCTGCTGGAGTGATTGAAAATGCAATAGATGCTTTGCACGCTGAAGCTTTGGCCTTGTTTAGCCAGCTTCGATGGGCTAGTACGTGGGGCATCTCTCATGTCAAGTTGAAACTGGTTCTCAAAGCGCTCATGATCTCTCTGCAAAATGGGAGCTGGTTACGTGAGATTAATTTTTCTGCTATTTTTTTTATAGTTTCTCAATAATTTGTTTCCTTCGAGCTTGTAATAATGTTGCGGACACCTTGGCGACGTATGGAGCCCACCATATGGCCTGTCAATATACCAAATTTCGTTTGTGGTTTAGAGGCTAGCGACATTGCTGTGGTCACAGGTTGATGGAAGTTTGGTTCCATTCTGAAAAGAAGAAAAAACACTTTACACAACGGTGTGAGGATAACAAAGGAAGACGGCACGCATGCAAACAAGGCTAATCTGGTATTATTTGTCTCTAATTTACGTATCTTTGATAGGGCACAACAACCAAATAATTGATCTTTCTTTACCAAGAAAAATGGGGACCCAGTTTGAACGCTCGACATTGATCATATATACATCACCGCCTCTCAAAAGTAAAACAAAAAACAAAAAACAAAGTGTATATGCAGCACAACAGCACTGCACCCATCCTGCTAGCTATGAAACAATGAACAACATTGCCCACACATACAATTCGAGATTTGACAATCATTAGCCAGAATAAGAAAACAAAAATCAACAAAAAAACATAGAAAAAATGGAACATAAGCAGAATTCTTGGTCCAAATTACGCCAACCTGAGCGAGCACATAACATAAATAAACTGTGAGAAGATGGACACACAGAAATGTAACCAAAGATCACCTGGCATGCAAGCTTGCTTAGAGAGGATATAAAAAAGCAAAAGGAAATGAAACACGAGTTAAGTACATTAAGCTGAAGCAAGCTATTGTGCTTCCATCATGCCAGTTACATAATTGTATCCAGAAAATAGATAATAGAGGGGAAGTTGGAAAATTAGACGATTAACTCCATTTTGCGAGCGACTAGATGATTAACTCCTACAGTTCCACTTCCCAGTTGTCTAGTGTGTGCCATGTCCAAGGGTCGATCTTGGCATGAAGCATACAAAATGGAAGATGTTGTAGTAAAGAAGCCCATCCCTGCATCTCAGAAACCAGAATACAAATCTAGATACCTGTAGAGCAATCAATGTCAGTAGTCAGACCATTTTGTACTATTCATCCAAAAGGAAAAGCCGTTAAACTTACTCGTTCTCACACTTTTATGATTCAAATAGTAAATATTAGCTTCACCATTGTAGAAAAAGTAACAAAAACACCAAAGTTCAATCATTTCAAAAACAGTAATAGAACAGACATATCAGTCGGTAATTTGATTTTTGCGAAAACGCAAAAGACTTTTGCGTTTCATTTTATTGGAAAGGTAGAGTTTGATACAATCCTCCTAGGAGGCGATTACAGTCGGTAATTTGTGGTCTGTGAGTGGTACAATTTCAAATTCTGCTTTGCAAATTCTTGAGTATTTTCGCTATCTTCACTCGTAGAGGCTAACGGAACAATGGTTCAAATACCTCCCAGAGAAAAATGCTGAACCATCTGGCTTACCAGATCATTCAGAAGATTCTTTAGTATCATAGACATATGAGGGGATCATGGAGTTGAAAAACAGAAGCAACTGCTTTCAAGATCATAGAGATATTCTTTAAAAATGTACAACCTAGCTAGTGACTAACTGATCAAATTCACGGCATAGAAGTCTCAAGCAAGGGATCATACATCATCTTATTAATTTAATACTTCCATGGGTACCAAAATAGATGTCATTTATTTGCAGTGGACAGTATCAAATACAACACTATGACCACTACTTCCGATGACAATTAATAAATATAAAAAATTGCAACATATGATGAAAGCAGTGGTTACTTTTAGGGTGAATATAGTCTTATCACTTTGATCATGTGTTCAGTACCTCAGTATAAAGTATTAATAACGAAAGGTGGCCAAGTTGAAGAAACTAGATTCCACACAAAGCATAGCTACAACCTACATCTAAATTCATGGTTTAATTTGAGACAGACTGCAGTGCAGCTATGCACTAGCACCATAATCGTACAGTGCATGCATACCAATAGGCAGGCAACATGAAATTCAGTTCAGTTATTATAAAATAATTTATTAATCTTAGCTACAGAAAAACTTGTGACATAAACCAAATCAGACACCTTAAGTAAGTAAATAGGTCCTAACAATTATATAAACACCACACAAGCATGACGAAAGAACACTACAAAACAACGATGCTATATGTTGAACAGATCATGAATCACCAAAAGAATAATTGATACCACACCACTTAAATGGTTATCTTAACAAACAACGTGAATTAAAATGAAACTCGGTTTTGGTATACCAGCAGTGCAAAGGCATGCTATTACCTGCAGCATAGACACTTTCAAATGTATTATAGCAATCCTGTATTTCGGGTTCGGAAGTCTCTTGAACTGCAACGAATCAAGCTCGAGAGTGAAGAGACTGACATCAGTCCACAGCAACACCATATTATTGTCCTCAGAGAAGCCGTGCACCATTGGGTACCCACATGAATCTGAATTCAGGGAGAGTAGCTTGTCCAATTCAATAGTTGTTCCCCTCTCCCATGGCGCAACACCATCAGAATCAGCCTTCCTCCTCCATAATTGGGCTATGAAGCCCGACACCGAGAGTAAACTCAGGCCACCATCCTTTGCCCGTACGAGTCTGAAGTTGAAGGCATCAGGAAAGGTTGGCACCCGTACCACAGCTAGGCTCTCCCTGTTCAAATCAAACTCAAGGAGACCTGACGAACTACCAGCAAGAAGCCAGTAAAGGGAACCCCCAGCCAGCACAGCGTACTGCGTGGGAACCTGGGAGAAGTTCCGAGATGGACTTGGTGTTGAGATGAGATTACCCCAAACCCCGGTTTCCGAGGAGTAAAGGCAGGCAAGCATTCGTCTATTTTGGGTGTCACTGTTGTCTGCCACTACCAAGACCACCTTGAAGTGCTGGACGTCTCCGGCAGCAGCAAAGCGGAGAACCGTCCCGCTGACGCTGGCCTTGTCTGGATCGAACCCCGTGGGAACGGCTATGCGGTGTTGCTGGCCGGTGACGGGGTCCCACACCAGGAACGGGAGCGGCTTCCGCTCCCAGATCAGTACAAGGCCATGGCGGCATCCGTGGAGCACGTGGTGGTTGTCGAACAGCATGGAGAAGCGGTTGGGCGGAACGCGATTGGGAGCCTCCAGAGTAGGAACGAAGGACTGCATGCCGGCGGAAGTTCGCTGGAAGAAGCCGAGCAGGGGATGGTTGCGGCGGTGGTGGCGGCGGAAGCGGCGGGAGAAAGCAGGGGCGGAGGCGAGGCAGCGCCAGCGCTTGCAGACGGCGGAGGCGCGGGGGAGCGAGGATGGAAGCGGCGGGAGGCGGAGGAGGATCTCGGAAAGCAGGTCGTCGTCGTCGAGCGGCGCCACCGTCGCCGGCGAGCGGGGCATCCGCCGGCGGCTGCGCATCTCGCCTTGCTCACAGCTCACGCGGTAGGATGTGGAGTTGAAGCAGGTGACCTAATGGTGATCAGGCTGCGTGTGCGAGTGAGACTGAAACTAAGCCCACTGGAAAGCCCACGAGCAAACTCAAAGCACATAAGTTTTTTTTTCATGTAATTTTCGCGACTATGCAGTTGTACAAGACTTTTCAGTTCTTACAAATTTTCTGATTTTCTTGGATTATTAATTTATGGGTTTCCAGCGAACATGGATTGGTGTTCGTAGCTAAAAATCGGTAGATTCCATGGATTGCATTTGGTTCACACATCTATGCTTTCAGCAAGTAGAAGCTCCACCGAATCATCTATAGAAAAAAAAACTCTCAATTTATGAGAACTTAGAGCCTCGGTTATACCGAACCGGTATGTATGAGGACATAGGCGATCCAAAGGCGACCAGGCTTTCCGGCCCTGCTGTCGGCGATGCCGTCGGTCTTCCGCGTCTCCGATGGCCTTCTAGCCCTTGGAGGATTCTCATTTGTTGTTTTAGCTAGTGTTTGTGTAAGCGACGGCTACATTCTGGTGTCAGAATAAAATACGTTGATTATTCAAAAATGTTAATTGGTTCAAAATATATGCATGATTAGAAAAACGTAGGTTTTCTGCTTCCATGGCTGGTTCTAGTTGAAGGTGGGAGGACACCTTCTCCTTGTCTCCTTGTTTTCTCTGTTTTGTTTTGTTTCTAGTCCTTGTAAGAAGACTGCATTGTTTGTTTAATGGGGATCGGAGGGATGACCCTCTTTTTCTAGAGAAAACCGTGCGTGTGAGATACGGGTGTGTGCGTATGAGCTGTTTTCCTGTAGGTTTACATCGATCAGCCTGTTCAGAACTGTCGCATGATTGGTTCAGGAGCGTTCTTCACACGGCGCCGTGTAGATGACGGCATTGTCAAACGTGGGGCGACCAGCTAAGTCGGCATTGTCAAATGTGGGGTTACTACGGCGAGGTCCACAAGCCACCTATCCTACCGTATGGGTATGGTGGACTAATTGCGTTGGCTCACCTCCTGCATCTGATATTTTTCCCGGATCCCTACTCAAACAAAACCCGACCTCTTCAGCCTTCAGTTCAGGAGTCGATCTGCTTCACCAAGACTTGGTACTGCCTTCTACTCCGGCCACGAGCGCCGTTCCATTCCATGTAAGTACTAGTAGTAGTTTTTGGACGAAAAAGAAAACATAGCGCATTCTTTTCCGATGAAAATTATGGTAATTTTTTTATCTCTTTCTTTCCATCAGAACACCAGTAGCAAACTAAACAATGGTGGTAACCATGGTGAGCGCTTACTGCGGTGTGATGAACTCGCTCCTGGGCAAGCTCACTACTCTGATTGTCCAAGAGTATGTCAAGCTGAAAGGCGTTCGGAAGGAGGTGGTGTACCTGCGCGACGAGTTCAGCAGCATGAATGCTTTCCTGGAGAAACTTGCAGGCGTCGATGAGCTCGATGTTCAAGCCAAGGAGTGGAGGAACCAAGTGAGGGAGATGTCCTATGACATCGAAGACTGCATCGATGACTTCATGCGTCACCTCGCGCTGAATGGAGCTGCACCAAGCACCGGGCTCGTCAACAAGACTGCTAGACTCGTGAAGAAGGTGAGGGTGCGGCATCGGGTAGCCAGCAGGATACACGGGATTAAAGCCCGTGTAAAGGAGGCAAGTGAGCGGCGCATGAGGTACAAGCTTGACGAGCACGTCGCCGGATCCAATGGTGTCGTGCATGTTGATCCAAGGGTGGTCCCGATCTATGCGGAGGCAGCTAGTCTCGTAGGTATGGATGGCCCCAGGGACGAGCTTGTCAAACTGCTCATGGCTGATGAAGATGGGGCGGGGAAGCTGAAGGTGGTTGCTATCGTAGGATTTGGAGGTCTCGGTAAAACCACTCTTGCCAGCCAAGCATATGGCCAGCTTGAAGCGACATTCGACTGTCGTGCATTTGTATCAGTGTCACAAAAACCTGACGTATTAAGGCTTCTCAATAAAGCACTACTGCAACTCACGGGGCAACTCTCACTTCAGAGTGATCAATTGGACGAAGTTATCAAGAATATCAGGGAATATCTCCAAGACAAAAGGTAACAAATTGTACCTTCCTTTCTCTATGTTTTGCATTCAATCAATGGTACTACATCATAGTGTTATATGCGTAATGGGTTTAGTCAAAGTCAAATTTTCAAAATTAACATAATATATAGAAAATATCAACATCTACAATATAAATTTATATTTTCATAACATACATTTGATATTATAAATGTCAACATTTTTCTTATAATTTAGTTAAACTATCAATATTTTGACCTTGAAAAAACGATAAACGCGATGTAAAAAAAGGAGACCATAGTTCCATTCCCTAAAAATGAATTAGTTAAAATGTGTTTAGAACATCTTATGAAACTATTTTCAAGAATATGAATCATATGTTTTCTCATATATAGCCCTAAGAGCATCTCCAATAGGTGATGCATTTAATATATTTGGATTGTTGGGCACGAGTGGTCCAACAGCTGCCTAAAATTGGACAGCAGCCGCTTTGGTCGCCTTCTTCGACCGTGCTGAGGCCGGTGCCGGTGCCAACGAGTTGCACTCATATGCAACATCAAATAATCGAGGGGAATACAAACTTTGTATGAACCGCCTAGATATTTTTGCAAAATCTGGCGTGTATTTTCACTATAATCTCGTGCAAAAAGGACCTTAGAAGCGGGACTAGCTAACTAAGATGGTTTGTTGGCCTCCTTCCCCGTAACAAAACTACTCATTATATAAGTTGCATGTAATCTATTTGATTTTATCTGCAGGTACTTCATCATTATTGATGATTTATGGGACTCCTCGTCATGGCAAGTTATTAGGTGTGCTTTTCCAGAAAACAATCGTGGCAGTAGAGTGCTAACAAGTACAAGGATTCACTCGGTTGCTCTCGCTTGTCGGTCTAATAGCAAAAGTCACGTTTATAACATGAGACCTCTCGATGAGAAAGATTCAAGAAGGCTATTCTTCAGTAGAATATTTGGTCCTGGAGAAGATTGCCATATTGCATTTGAAGAGTTTTCAGCTGATATTCTAAGAAGATGCGGTGGTTTGCCACTTGCAATAATCAGTATAGCCAGCCTTCTGGCCTACCAACCAAAGACGACATGGGAATATGTAAGGAATTCTATGAGATCCATGTTTGATGGAAATCCTACCTTGGATGGAATGAAACAGATATTAGACCTTAGCTATAGAAATCTTCCTCATCACCTGAAGACATGCTTGCTTTATGTTGGTATTTATCCAGAGGACCATTTTATGAAAAAGAATGATTTAGTAAGGCAATGGATAGCGGAAGGCCTTGTCGGTAAAGTCCATGGGTTAGATGCAGAGGATGTTGCATCTAGCTACTTCAACGAGCTCATCAACAGGTGTATGATCCAACCTATGGAGACGGACCACAATGATGAGGTGATGTCCTGCAAAATACATGACGTGATGTTTGATCTTGTTAGATCCAAGGCAGGAGAAGAGAATTTCATACATATAGTAGATTCTGCCCAAGCTACCACAGTGACACACAGACAAATCCGCCGAGTCGCCCTCCACTATGATGGCGAAGAAGAAGAGCGGGCAACAATCAGTAATGGGTCACTGTTGCAAGTTCGGTCCGCCACGGTTTTCAGAAGTTCTTTGTGGCCCTGTTTTCTGGAGTTGAAGTTTGTCCGAGTCCTCCATCTCAAATATCCGAAAACCACGATGATGGACCTCAGTGGTGTGTGTGGAATGTTCCAGCTACGGTACCTCAAGATTGCGTGCCACTACAACACCAGTCTGCAGCTACCTGCTCGAATTGGGCAGCTACGGCAATTGGAGACTATGGATGTGGAGTGGGCTCGACGAGTGAGCATTCCGTCAGACATTGTAAGCTTACCCAGGTTGTCGCATCTCATCGTTCCACAGGGTACTGAGCTGCCCGACGGGATTGGCGGTCTGAAATCCCTGCGCACCCTACAATGGTTTGATCTGTCAGCAAACTCGTTGGACAACATCGAGCACCTTGGCCAGCTGACCAATATGAGAAACCTTCAGCTATGTTGTGGCAGTACCGCGACCTTGGTAGACGCCGGGAGGCGTATGGATGCTTTGTGCTCTTCCCTCCAGAGGCTTTCGGCGTGTTCCAGGAGCCTTCGGAGCCTCGTCCTGAGTAATCTTTCGATATTATCCTCTGTCAGCTTGAGCACGTTGTCCCCTTCACCTCGCCATCTCCGGAAGCTCGACCTTTACGGCCACTGCTTTTCCAGGATTCCTGGTTGGATTGCGCAGCTCCGGGACCTCTATAGCTTGGCGCTTATGGTGCGAGAAGTGGTTCCCAAGCCCCACGGCGATGGTGTCGTTGTTCTTGCAGGGTTGCCCTCTCTTGTCTACCTAAACTTACGGATTCGAGAATGCTCTAGACAAGGAAGGATAGTCTTCTCCGGCAGCGGTGCATCATTTCTGGCTCTTAAGCACGTGGTTCTCGAGTGCCCTAGGCTATCGTTGGCTTTCCAAGCGGGAGATATGCCCATGCTGAAGAGCCTCCAGCTACGATTCAATGTCGAAGGATGGGAGCAAGGCGGTGGATCCTGCTTACCAGTTGGCATTCACAACCTGCCACTTGGCATCAGGGAAATCAATCTGTGGCGACGGTTTGACTGTGCTGCCAGCAAATGCGATGTCGAAGCTGCAAAATCTGCACTTGGGAGCGCGTTTCATGCGCATCATCCTGGCGCTAAATTAGTTTTCGGAGGCGCACTTTGGGAATATCCTTCAAGCCATCGTGACACTGAGACCACTCCAACTAGTGCCTCTTTGGATTGGAAGAATTTTATAAGAAAAATTGGAGGATTCTAACCTACAGGTTTTTTTCCTATGAAATTCTTTTGGACCATTGGTTTGTGGTCACGAAATTACTATGAAATCAATTCTTATGTTCTTCCTTCCGTCGGAATCTCAATATGAGCTCAAACTTTTTTTACAGTCCAATGCACTTGCACTTTATGTTTCTTCTCTCTCCTCGATCACGTGGACTTTCTGGGTTTGATTCATGTGCACCATTCAAAGACACACCTCAAAATATTATGTGTTTCCAAATCCTGTAGAAATACATCATATTGTGATGTTCTTTCGTATGACTATGAATCAAATTATGTGCCCATGAATTATAGGTTCCTATGGGATCATTGACCTCCTCCTCGGCCACCTCCATCGAATTTGTCATATCATAGTTGAGATCATCGAGATCAAAGGAGTGGGATTGATCCAACTGAGTCATCAGCCACCTCCATTGTAGTCAGACTACATTCAACAAAAACAACTAGTCACCACCGCATTTTATCGGCGGAAGAGAGAGGACCGAAAATTCATACCTCTAGGGCATTTGGCCGAACGCGCCGGACGGGAATGTGTGAGGGTGGCCAAAGACGCAGAACGAGCAAGAGGAGTCGTCGGTGTTACAAATTCCAAAGATGACCTCTAGAAAAAGAAGAAGCTAGCGTAGACCTCACACAATTAGCACACAAGACCCCAAACTGAAAATTAGTCTCCATACAAGCATGTGTGCATCTTCATATTCTCACCGCTTTCAATCAAAATAAAAATTATTCTCACTGCTTGATATGTTTTGAGAGGATTTTGATACCGAATTCCTGCATGTGTCCCATTCTGTGTATGCTCGTGTTTGTTTAATTATCTGATTAAGGTGATATTCGTTATTCCCTTACCCGTCTATCCAATGCTATCTTGGAATTGGGACACTTTATTCTTTTTGTTTCTCTTTCAGATGTTGTGACCGAAGGGTTTGATGAGTTGTCTGACATTTGAAAATTCCTGTTGTGAGTTAAACTTGTGAAGAATAAGAGGTCTCTTTTATTTGTGGCAAATAAAAACATGAACGATTTTGTTGTTTTGATGAGGACAGTGGTAATGATAAGTGAACAAAGCAATACTAGCAGTAAAACTGTATGTGTGTGACATTTTCAAGATAAGCTGGTGTCTTGTGTGGTCTCAACTCTTATTGCCGTGGAGTGGCAAAGAAAAGACGATGAATAGTCTTGTGTGTTCCTTTGAACTGTAATTATTTCCCCGTTCAGTTCCTTCTGGCTGTTTTTTCTCTCTAGTTTTCAATCTCCGGTGTACACTTTAACCAGCATCCATCCCGGTTTTTCCTTATGCATTGAAGCTGCGCTGATACGAGTAAGGCGTTTTGTAGACCAAGCTCCATGTAGCTCGTGTTTCAAAAATTCGAAATTTGCATTTTTGCTTTCCAAACATCAGAAAAAAAAATCCCAGAGGTAGATACTGATAAGATCTACAAGTTTGCAAAATTTGAACTTAAAATTCTTTGAATTGTGGGCTGGAAAAAATGACAAATTTGTGGATCTGGGTGGTGAGCAGCAGATTCAAAAAAATTGAAATTTTGACAGATTTGTCTTTTTTGTGTAGGCCAAAATACAATGAATTTCGAGTTGCTTTTTTGCAAGCTTCTAGATCTAGACACTATTTACATCTGAGATTTTTTCACGATTTTTAGAAACAAAAAGTTGCCGATTTTGAATTTTGGCGAAAACGAGCTACAGGGAGCTCGGGCTCCATTTAGGGTTTGTTTGTTTGGGCTGCAGCTTTTGAAAAACAGCTGTAGCTGTTGAGCTGTGGAGAAGCAGCTGTGAGAAGCAGCTGCTGGAAGCAGAGATTTGATGTTTGGCAGGAGTGTTGTTGACAGCTATTGCTGTTGATTTTCTGGGTGAATTGTCTGGAATGATCATGAGTGCTGAAGATGTTATATAAGTGCCGATTTGAAGCGAAACAATTGTTTTTGACTTATTTAATTCATTATTACGATGTTTAGTAGTTAAATCATCTCAGTTGCTCTATTTATATGTAATAATGATGCAAACTCCGGTCTAAAATTAAGAAGCCGCAGTCAACGAAATTTGAAACAAATCACGGGAATGGAACCTACTCGTAAATGTGCACATATTTCGTATACAAATTATTTCAAATCAAAATACATTTGTGTGAGAGAGAGTATATTCCGAACATACAAGACTACAGTAATCCGAACATATAATTAGATACCATTAATCTAATACGTGAGTTGTGCTTGGACAATTTTAATAAGAGGTTGCACGTACATGCGGTTAAGTTTGGAATGAGCATGTATGCACAGGGATGAATGATTGAGCTAGCACGTACGTCGTACAAGGTCCCACGGGCGAAGCTCGGACAAGGACAGGCGGTGGCAGTTTTTGTGTAAATAACCTGAACGGCAGTGGCAAACTCACATGCCGTTTCGATTCTAAGTAGAAAAGCTGCGGGAAGCGGCCTCCGGCCAGCTTCCGCTCGGTCGGCTCTCCAGTTCATTTTTGGGCACCGCTTCTCCCAAGCGCTTTTCAATAATTGGATGTTTGTTTAGGCTTCCACTTTTGGATCTCAAAATCTGAAGCTAAAGCCCAAACAAACAGGGCCTTAGTCTTTCCGCGCTGCTCCCTCCCTTCTTATAAAAAAACAATGTACCAAGCGATGTCAGCGGAAAAACCTCTATGTTGGGCCAATTCGTCCTGCTTTGAGCTATCGTGGGCTCCAGTGTTTGTCCACCATGGGCTTCTCACTAGCAGCGTGAGCGTGATATCCTCCCGTCTTCATCATCAGTTCCCTTCTCACATGTTGTGAGTGTTGCCCTAAAAAATCAGCAGCGAGGGGAGCGAGATGAGCATCCTCGCTGCCGCCCCAGCTCGCCGGCGGCGGCGCCGCCACTGGAGGACGAGAACCTGCTCTCTGAGATCCTCCTCCGCCTTCCCCCGGATCCCTCCTCCCTCCCGCGCGCATCTGCCGTCTGCAAGCGCTGGCACCACCTCGTCTCTGACCCCCGCTTCACCCGCCGCTTCCGCCTCCACCACCGCCGCAACCCTCCCCTTCTCGGCTTCTTCAATACTCGTATCGGCATCTCCTTCCAACCAACTCTGGAGACCCCCAATCGTGTCGCGCCCGGGCGCTTCCCCTTGCAGCAGCAGGACCACGCTTCTCTGGAGTTCCTCGGATGCCGTCATGGCCTCGTCTTAATGTTGGATCCGGATCAGAAGCAGGTCCTGGTTTGGGACCCCGTGACCGGCGACCAGGAACGTGTTGCCCTTCCCCCATGGTTCGATGCGGAGGAAACCCATGCCAACGGGCGGTGATTCGCGCTGCCGGAGACGTCCACTTCCAGGTCGTCCTGGTAGTGGTATCCAGCGACGACGAACCACATAGAGGAGTGCTCGGCTGTGTTTACTCGTCGGAGACCGGCTTATGGGGCAATCTCATTTCATTACCACTTCCCTTCACCACGAGGCTGCCTCGCATGCCTGCTGTGCTCGTCGGGGATTCCCTTTACTGGACTCTTTTGGGGGAGTTTCCTGGAATTCTCGAATTTGATTTGGAGAGACAGAGACTAGCCGTGATACCATTTCCAGTGGACCCCGTGTTCGAAGATGAACACGAATCAACGGTTATGCGGGTAGAGGGTGCTGGGCTTGGTTTCCTCTTTGTGTCTGAAGACGACCTCAGCGCCCAGTTATGGAAGAGGAAGGCAGGCTGTGACAGTGATGCTTCGTGGGAGCTAGGAAGAACTATTGAACTGGACAAGCTACTTTCCCTGAATTCAGAGGAGGAGAGAAGGACCCTAATGATTATAGGGTTTGCTGAGTGCAATAATGTGGTGTTCCTGTGGACATTTTTAGGCCTCTTTATGGTCGATCTTGATTCACTGCACTTCAAGAAAGCTTGTGAAGCCCATGAGTTGATTTGTTGTAAACCATTCGAAAGTGTTTATGCTGCAGGTAATATCATGCTTCCACAGCACCTGCAAAACCAGTTATAGGACAATTGGTCGATGGAATGCTGTTCACACTATTTCGGCCAAGTTCAAGTACTGTTGTATCAATTGTTTCTATTGCTGCTAGAGATGTTGTGTACTATTCTTTACTCCTCTGCGGTATCACTATCGTTGGATAATGTGGTTCAAGTCAGAGGAAGCTAACTATCTCTACCAGTGTAGGGTAGCACTACAATGTTCTCTCTCGAGATGGGATACATAACGGTCAAAACTTGAAGACAACTACTAGTAAAACTAGCTCGAACCAATTAAACTGTCAAATATATAACTCAGTATGTTAAATAAGAAGCTTACATGTAGTTGATCTTCTTTGGAGTTTACAACTAATTATACCAGTATGTACATTTTCTTACTAGTTATTCTGTAACTCAATATTCTTATCTCTGCTAATAATCTTAAATTGGCTTGGTTTAAAATATACAAAACTTGTTTATTTTATCACTTGTACCGTAGTCATGCTGCAATGCCATTTGTTCCAGGAAAAAAGTTGAGTTCACTTCATATTTTCAGGCTATGTTTATTTGAATTTGAATAGTTATGACAATTCTGTTCCTAGTTTTTGTCAGTATAGGCATAATTTGTTTTGTTTGATATGGCATGGAATGAGCTCGAGAATCACTCTACATAACTTCTCTCTTGTGATTTAGCTAATATCTCTGAATTTGACAATAGGTTTGGTTTGTCTATTTATCGTAATATTGTGTCAAACATTTACTTTCTTAAACTACACGTGTGAGTTTATCTATATAAGTTTTTGACGCCTTCTCATGTTTATTTGGCTTTTCCTTGAGATGTCATTGGTTCTGATTTCTACTTGTATGCCCATGAGAAGAATATTTGGTAAGCTAGATGGTTCAGCATTTGCCTCTGTGCGATGATTTGAACCCCTGGACCCCTGGTCTCCTAGCCTCACTGGCCAGATGGCAAAAATACTCGAATATACTAACAATAGAATAGAATTTGAAAGTGAGCCATTGTACTGCTGGTTTTTACAATAACGCTGAGATGATTGAACCTTACAGTTTTTTGTACCAATTTCCACAATGATAAAGCTAATATTTACTGTTTGAATGATCAAGCTGTGAGATTGTATTAACTTTAACGGGTCTTCAGTGAAAGGTTTGACTGTCAATTGCTTTATGGGTTATCTAGAATTGTATTTTGGTTTCTTAGATGGAGTAAAGGGCTTGTTTGCTGTAGTTTTCTCTGTTTTTGGTAACTTCACGTGGAGATCAACCATCTACAAACATAGCGTATGTGCATGAGGAAGGTCAACTAGGAAGTTGTCCTGTAGGAGCCAAGTTCTTTTTATTTTATTATCTAATTTCTGGACACAATCAGCCATCTGGCATGATGAAGGGCCACTGGATTGCTAAGATTAAGTCGTACTTACCTTGTCGGATACATTGGCTATATATATTTTCCTAGTAAGCGCGTTGAAGTAAGCTTGCCTGCCTGGCAATCTTTGCTCGACTATGTTCTCTTCTCGCTGCAATGAATAATGAATACCATAATGTGGATGCCTTTCATGATGGCAATCGTAACTGTCAATGGTCAGATCAATTTTAAGATAGACTAAGTTGGATTCACCTGACTCTTTGCAATCCTGGTTTTGTTTTCTGTGAGTATAAGGAGGCAGAAATGCTGTTTTCTTCAATTTATACTGAACAAATTACCAAAGTTATAAGACTCGATTCATCATGAATTGCAACTCTACTCTTACTAACATATAATTGTTAGAAGCACTGATCTTGTCCTAGTGTTGTTAGCAGTGTAAAACTTTTATATTTCTAAAAACAAATATGCCTATGAGCTAGAAACCAGATTTTTCTGCTTTTCTATTCCATGAGCCCCTGACATGTCCATGGTAATAAAGAATATTTCCAATGAGTAAGCCCTAGATGGTACAGGATTTGCCTCTATGGGTCGTATTTGAACCAATGGTCTCTTATCATCTGACAAAAATACTTAAGATTGTGCTAGCAATAGAAGTTCAAAATGTGGCCACAACACTACATATTTACCTATTCCTTTTCTATGTTACTATTGGTTGTTTATCCAGTAATGGTGAGATGTTCAACCTTGGGTGTTTTTGGTAGAATTTTTCTGTTTTTATCATAAAAACATGAGATTGTAAAACTTCAATGTCTTCTCCATGAATGAATAGTACACACTGGTTTGACTAATGACCTTCTTTGTTCCACAGGTATCTAGAATTGTATTCCGATTGCTGAGATGCAGGAATGGTCTTGTTTGCTGAAGGTTTCTATTTTGATAACTTCAGGCAGACTGTCCACACAGCTGATCAAGTGGGAAGTGAACTTGTAGGAGTTAATGTTTAATGTTGCCAACTTCCACCTATTATCATATTCTGGACACAACTAGCCAACTGGCATGATGAAGACAAACTGACTTGTTTCGATTAAATGGTATGTAGTACTTACGTCGTGGTTCATTTGCTTTAAGCTTCTCGAGCAAAGCATGTGTGTCATCATCTTTTCAATGTTTGATTTGTTCTAAGTTGGGGATTTCGACGTGAAGTTTCTTCATATCTCATTATGTGTGTCTGCATTTTATGAATCTACCTGATTCTGTTCAACGTCAAATCTCTGCTTATGTCTCATTCTTTGTGTGTCCGTATTTGTTGAATTTTTTCGCATATCCGTCAATCCCAGCAGGATGCTATATTCTGCGAACTGGGACTCTATTTGTTTCCCTTTTCTTTGAGATGTCGTGACTGACGGGTTTGATTAGTTACCTGACATTTGAGTTTCTTTGTGTGTATTTGGCTCCTGAAGAATAAGAGATCTTGGTTAGTCGTGGCAAAATAAAGACAGGGAATAGTAATCAAAGTTGTATTAGCGGCAAAACTGTAGTTCCTGACACTTTCATCACGTATTATCATCAGAAGTAGTGATCATGGTGTTGTATTTGAATGATGTCCATTGTAAAAAAATGACGTCTATTTTTGTACCCATAGAAGCACTAATTAATAAGATGGTGGATGACCGCTTGCTCAAGGTTTCTATGGCATGAATTCGATTAAATTTAGTTAGTGACTAGCTACTTTTTTTATTTCTATAGAATATGCTTATGAGCTACTCCAGAAAGTAGATGCTTCTGCTCTTTTACTCCATCAGTCCCTCATCTATACATGTTAATTAAGAATATTTCAAATGATCTGGTAAGCTAGATGGTTCAGCATTTTCCTCTGGGAGGTATTTGAACGACTGGTCTCTTAGCCTCTACTCTGCGAAGATGGCCAAAATACTTGGGGATGTGCTAGTAGAAGTTGAAAGTGTGCCACTCACTACACCGCAAATTACCGACTGATATGTTTCTATGCTGTTTTTTCTAACAACCCTGGGATGATTGAACGTTGGTGTTTTTGGTACCAGTTCCACAAAGTGAATCTGTTGAATCATAAACATTTGTGAGATTGTATCGTACAGCTTTAACGGTTTTCCTACACATTGGTTTGACTAATGACATGGATTGCTCTTCAGGTATCTAGAATTGAATTTCGGTTGCTGCGATGGAGGAAAGGGCTTGGTTGCTGTAGGGTTCTTCTATTTCTGTTAATTTCACGTGGAGATTGACCATCTACATGGCGTGCCCTAGTTTTCAATTTCCATCCATTATCAAGTTTCTGGACACAATTAGCCATCTGGCATGATGAGGTCAAAGTGGGTTGCTAAGATTAGAGTTATTAGCATAGAACCACCACATTAGTCGTCAATGTTCGGAAAACCACCACTTTACGTTTGAATCGCACAAAACCGCCGGTATAGACGAGATTTTTTGCAATTCGCACTAAAACTCAATTGATCACGAATTGACAGCGTTTCTGACAGGCGGAACCCACCGGTCAGAGCCTACGTGGCAGCACATGTTGACTTTTGCTGAGGTGGCGACATGGGCCCACATGTCAGACAACAAAAGAATAAAAATTTCAACAAAATCCCTGCAACTCACCACGCTCCTCTCCCTCTCGATCCCATCCTGCTACCACGGCGGCGCCGGCCGCCCCCACCACCACCGCCTCCTCCCGCCCCCACCTCCCCGACCTGGCCGCCAGAGCACCATCCCAGCAGCCCGCGTGCCCCGTCCAGGCCCGTCCGCCGCCACTGATCCCCACGGCCGCCCCTCCGCCCTCCCGGCCGCACCGTGCCGGCGACGGCCGCCCTTGCACCAGCCGCCCCGCCGTCGCGTCCCCGAGCCCCGCCCTGGCCTTGTCCTTCTTGGAGACGACCCCGATGCACCTTCCCTCGTCGTCGAGGACCGGCAAGCCCGACTGCGTGGCGAAGAGCGCGTCGATCGCCGGGCGTATGTCCCCCAGCGCCGCCGCCACCACGGGCGCGCCCCTGCTGCGCTGGCGGCCTCCCCGCGCGCTCAGTGAGGAACCGGCCACCGGGGCGCGCCTCGGCGAGGACGGCGAAGGGAGCGCGCGATGGACGGCGGCGGCGGAGAGCGAGGACGCCATGGATGGACGGCGATGGGATTCTGGCCGGCGTGCTGCAGCGGCGGCAGCGCCGTGGCTGGCCTCGGGCCGTCGGGCGTGAGAAGAAGCTAGAAGCTGGGCAGGGGATTTTTCCTGGTTTTTATTTTTTTGGAGAAATTTTTATTCTTTTGTTGTCTAACATGTGGGCCCATGTCGCCACCTCAGCAAAAGTCAACATGTGCTGCCACGTAGGCTCTGACCGGTGGGTTCCGCCTGTCAGAAATGCTGTCAATTCGTGATCAATTGAGTTTTAGTGCGAATTGCAAAAAATCTCGTCTATACCGGCGGTTTTGTGCGATTCAAACGTAAAGTGGTGGTTTTCCGAACATTGACGACTAATGTGGTGGTTCTATGCTAATAACTCCTAAGATTAAGTAGTACTTGCCTTGTGGTTCGTTAGCTAAATTCTTACCTAGCAAGCACGTTGAAGCAATCTTGCTTGTCTGTCTTTGCTTGATTATGTTCTCTTCTCGCTGAAATAGACGGCGAGTGAATACAATAAGGTGGTTTCCTAGAGTAAACACGAGCCATACAATATTTTTTCATGTTTGCAATTGTAACGGCTCCTTCCTTCAAAATGATCAGATCAATTTTAAGATATAACTTAAAGTTGGATTTACCTGGCCCTATGCAATCCTGGTCTTATTTCCTTCCAGTATAACAAGGCAAGAATGTTGTTCTTTCAGCCTCTTATGATCCTATTAGTGACTAGCTAAATGCCCGTGCGTTGCTACGGGATATCAGAAAATATTATGGTACATGAATGATACAATTATACTAAATTAAAAACCATGTGAAATACTCAAAATGACATGATGCATCGTTTTTTACCTGCAAATGACATGAGACATCGTTTGTATTGATACATCGGTAAAAGCTATATTCACTCCAATTCCTTTTCTTTTGTATGGCGTTAAGCTAGTTATTAAGAAAATTTTACAAATTGAAGTGCTCCGGCAGAACAAATCGCTTCAGATGATTACATTTACTTTACTTTAACTTGTGAAATTTTCGTTGCTGAAAATACCTTCGTAGTGCATTTATTGTTTGGAAAAGTGTATTGCACCTATTTATATGTACTTCTGTGCAACATTTTGCTATTAAACAAATGAAATTTACACACAAACTCCATTTGAAGCATATAACACAGAAAGCCTAACTGGATTTACTAATTAGATTAAATTAGTTTAAATTTAACATCCATCCTCTTCTCCACCACACTTCACCTCTTTCACTTTCTCTCTCTGTTAGATTTTTCTGTAGGGATCTCCGTCGTGCCAAATCCATAACAGCAACAGCTAATTGATTCGAGAAACAACTTCCATAACAGCAACAGCTAATTGATTCGAGAAACAACTTGATAGCGGGGCAGAGCGCAGCAGCTTCGGTTCTAGAGACAGGAAACAAAAGGGGACGAACGCACATCAGCAGCTTTGCATGCGGGTGCTCTGCTGATCCTTGAACGCACATCATCAGAAAACAAAAGGAGACGAAAACCAGTCGCTGCAGCTCTTCAGCCAGTGGCCAGGGGCGGACCCACGTTGTGCTCTGTGGGGGCATTGGCCCCCACTCGATTTTCAGTCTTACCTATATATGTCGTATAGGATTAAGCAAATGCCCCCAGTCAGCTGAGTACGTGTGCCCCCAGTCAGCCCATTTGTTGTTCTCCCAGTGGCCTAATCCGTCCGGCCCAAACTTAGTTATCAAAGCCCAGTAAGAAAAGAAAGGATCGTTCAGCTTGCTAGGCCTCTTTTGCACGTTACAGACTCAAGTCTCGACGGTTCGCCTTTCAATAATCGTGCATATCTGATTGATTAACTCCGCCGCTTTGTCAATTAACTCCGCCGCTTCGTCAATTAACTCCGCCGCTTCGTCTATCGAGAACGAGAGGAGAGTAGGCGATCGCCGCCGCCGTCCGCCAGGCCCTCCCCGCCGCCAGATCGCCACCGTCTGCCTACCGGCAGTCTACCGCCTGCCCGGCCGGCCGCCGGCGCCGTCTTCGCGTCGAGCAATTGCAGTACTGTATCCCCAATTCCTCATCCCCAAATAAACGCACAGGTAACATTAGGGCTTTTCAAGTTTTGATTATGATCTTTTCTATCTAGCTATCTTGATCTTTTCTATCTAGCCACCGTGGAGAGATGCTTTTCAGCTATGAAAATTGTGAAGACCGCTTTGCGTAACAAAATTGGGGATGAATATTTAAGCAATAGCCTCATTTGTTATATAGAAAAGGTATTGCTGGACACAATTACCAATGAAGCGATCGTTGATCGTTTTCATAAGAAGAATCGCCGCGGGAAAATGTAATGGTTTATTTCTTACACGTTTTCTACCTTTATCACCTCCATTAGTAGTTGTATTTCTGATCATAACATGTGTCATTGTTTTCTACTCGCAGGTAACAATATTTATTTGCAAGACAATGATATTCTCATTTTTTCAATGTATGAACTATTTGGATATCTATCTTTTTGTTCAAAAAGGTGTGTACATTTTATTAGTAAACTTGTCATATTGCTATTGGATGAGTTAATTGTGAGAGAACTTATATATATATATATATATATCATATTTGGACACGTTTAAGCTTTGTGTAGTCACGTTATGGTGATTTTTTCGGAAAAAAAATGTTGGTGATTTTTCTGTGCCCCCAGTCCCATTTTTCCCTGGGTCCGCCCCTGCCAGTGGCGGACCTTGAACGAAATCTAAGGGGGGGGGGGGGGGGGGCAAACTGTCATATGACAGTGCAAAATATATGGGTGCCTAATTGTACAAACCCAATAAATTAGAATTTACTTCTAGCATTTAATGAAATTTGGACTGAACTTGTTCATAAAATACATCTTTGCATCAATATGCATAGATAAACTTTACTCTTAGAAATAGTGTACCAAACTAAAACTTAACGGTGGAGGTAGTCAAAGTCATCATAGAACACTTAAATTAATTACCAACGTTTTTGGGAAAATAATTACTGACTTTGTAACGATAAATTTCCCCTTAGCCATTCACATTAATCCATGTAAAAACATAGAAATTGTATTAAAAAAACGTGTGCAAAGTCTCAGACCTAATTGGAACTTCCCCCAATTAAAATGCAAGAACCAAATCTAAAAAAACATTGGGACTTTCGGTAGAAGGAGCTCGCACCTAGGAAGCACAAGGAAAGAATAAAATAACTTGTAGAGAGGAGTAGGACATGGGGATACGCTGAGAGAGAGAGTGGAGTCCAGGGACGTTGGTAGTAGTCAGAGGTCACATGCGTAGGTGGAGTAATTGCTTCCCGTCCAGACCAATGTACGAAAGGCTCTGATCGAAACGTAATATGTTGCAAAATACTACAGGGTAATAGAAAACTTCTCATTTTGCTGGGGGGGCCACGGCCCAGGTTGGCCCTCAAGAAGGTCCGCCAGTGTGCCTGATACAACACGGAAGATAACCAAATACAACCAAAGAACAAAGGTGCACACCAAAATGCAAAGCAAGATCGATTGACATGTGAGACCGCCACAACATGCTTGCTTAATAGGCATAAATCAGATTTAAATGAACCACCAGCAAAGTACTACTTAACCAAAGAAAGTCAAAGTGCATCACCATTCAACCATCATGCCAGTTAACAAGTGGCTACATATACTAGACAATAGACGCAAATTAACATAATAATTCTGACAAGTCCACAATAGAGCGACACTTCCAGCATACAAATGGCAGATACTTCACCAATCAACCCACTGCATCTCAGCCACCAGCGTGTACCTCTAGGTACCTGCGGGTGAAGCGGAGGTCGGAGACGAGTTGGCACCAACCCTTGCAGACGGCGGATGCGCGCGGGAGGGAGGAACAGCCGAATGCAATATCACTTATGCTTGCAAATATCGAAGCAAATGCAATATCGACGCCTACTCTATCCAGCGACGGAGACGAAGACGCCTACTCTATCCAGCGTCGATATTGCATTTGCTTCGATATTTGCAAGCATAAGTGATATTGCATTCGGCTGTTCCTCCCTCCCGCGCGCATCCGCCGTCTGCAAGGGTTGGCGCCAACTCGTCTCCGACCTCCGCTTCACCCGCAGGTACCTAGAGGTACACACTGGTGGCTGAGATGCAGTGGGTTGATTGGTGAAGTATCTGCCATTTGTATGCTGGAAGTGTCGCTCTATTGTGGACTTGTCAGAATTATTATGTTAATTTGCGTCTATTGTCTAGTATATGTAGCCACTTGTTAACTGGCATGATGGTTGAATGGTGATGCACTTTGACTTTCTTTGGTTAAGTAGTACTTTGCTGGTGGTTCATTTAAATCTGATTTATGCCTATTAAGCAAGCATGTTGTGGCGGTCTCACATGTCAATCGATCTTGCTTTGCATTTTGGTGTGCACCTTTGTTCTTTGCTTGTATTTGGTTATCCTTCGTGTTGTATCAGGCGCACTGGCGGACCTTCTTGAGGGCCAACCTGGGCCGTGGCCCCCCAGCAAAATGAGAAGTTTTCTATTACCCTGTAGTATTTTGCAACATATTACGTTTCGATCAGAGCCTTTCGTACATTGGTCTGGACGGGAAGCAATTACTCCACCTACGCATGTGACCTCTGACTACTACCAACGTCCCTGGACTCCACTCTCTCTCTCAGCGTATCCCCATGTCCTATTCCTCTCTACAAGTTATTTTATTCTTTCCTTGTGCTTCCTAGGTGCGAGCTCCTTCTACCGAAAGTCCCAATGTTTTTTTAGATTTGGTTCTTGCATTTTAATTGGGGGAAGTTCCAATTAGGTCTGAGACTTTGCACACGTTTTTTTTATACAATTTCTATGTTTTTACATGGATTAATGTGAATGGCTAAGGGGAAATTTATCGTTACAAAGTCAGTAATTATTTTCCCAAAAACGTTGGTAATTAATTTAAGTGTTCTATGATGACTTTGACTACCTCCACCGTTAAGTTTTAGTTTGGTACACTATTTCTAAGAGTAAAGTTTATCTATGCATATTGATGCAAAGATGTATTTTATGAACAAGTTCAGTCCAAATTTCATTAAATGCTAGAAATAAATTCTAATTTATTGGGTTTGTACAATTAGGCACCCATATATTTTGCACTGTCATATGACAGTTTGCCCCCCCCCCCCCCCCTTAGATTTCGTTCAAGGTCCGCCACTGATCAGGCGGGAAGATATTGACGTTGGGTTTCTGGCTTTCTGGTTAGGCATGTTACATGATGTGTGATCTTGTTGAGTTTTTACCTGGTTCAAAGCTCGATTTTTAGAATTTCAGTACTATCCGACGAATGTTGAATTGCAGAAGTAGTCTGACACTGACCTGAGAATTAGGAAAAAGTACAAGTAGTTTGTTGAATTGCACCTGGGTATTCGCTACTGCATATAATTGCAGGGCAGGGTTTCCGTGCTAGTTTTGCGTTCACTGACATATTGTGAAGGCTTCTTCCTTGTAAGAAATATATTAGTAATGTGGGTATTTCTAATCAGAAAGATGAGTATTCTGGTCAGATCATCGGGTGATAAAGGACACCGACGCCTGAACGCTTAAACCCTGAAACCCTAAAATACCCTGCTTTTTTCCCTTTCGGGTTCAGTTAACTGCAGAAATTCAGGCGAATTCGATGGAAAAACCAATTCATCGCAAATAATGAAGGAAAGAAATACTAATACTCAACATACATCAACTAAAATCAATAAAAAACTCATGGCAACTACAGCGACGCCTCGACTGCGGTAGGATAAGAGGTTCTCATATCACCGTACACAGGGATATCAGATGTCCATCCTTGCAACTTCGACGTGCCATGCCTCGAACAGAACAAGCGGTGTCGACTCCATAGACGACGTGGCGGTCTTCCGTGGCTCGGAAACCCTAGCTTGCCTGCACGACCACCTCCTTAGAGTGTGTCGGTGTCCAGCGGCTCGGAAACCCTAGCTAGCCTCCCTCCTCTCTCATTTTCCCCTTCCCTTTTGCAGCTCAACTGCCACAACGAACCCAGATCGTAGCCGTGACCATAGACAACCGCGCAGAACAAGCTTGACAAGCCCGAAAAACTGTCTTCCTGAGTTCAGTGACCAAATCGTTCATGTCGGACAAGTTAGTTACCGTACTGCATTTTACTCTAGGAAAAAAAGTTTGATACGCCTCACCTGCTCTCCCCATTCTCTTCATCTGTAGCTCGCGAGCACCGCCGCCATGGTCGCCGGCTAGCGCCCGTCGTCGGCCACCCCGAGCTCCCCGAGCAGTCCAGACACTCCACCTCGTCGCCCGCTTCGTCCCCTTCAAGTCAATCTTGCCGGCACGCACGGAACGAACAGATCAATACGCGTTCTTCCTCCGCCGCATTCAGTGCACGGTTCTGTCGCCGTTGCTCCTTCTCTGACCGCACCCTCGTCTTCAGGTGAGATGCTGCACCACCTGGACTGACCCCCTCTCGACTCTGTGCTCTGTAGCCTAGGACCGACTAGAACTGCCGCCGCCGCCGCCGTCTGGAAAAGGGCGACCTAGGGCGGCTTGGTCTTGCAGTGGATAAACTCGGTGGGAACAAGGCAGTTCAGTTATGGCTGCCTTTCCCCTCGATTTAGAATCTTCGCTCGTCGCCGCTACTGCTTTACTCTTAGATAATTCATAGGTCACACGATAATAAGGGAAATCATCTCCACTGAATCGGGTATCAAAACAAGAAAAATAGCAGACGCGAAATTGCAGTACTCCACCTCTCTGCAACCCGCTAGCCATTACATGAGTACTTCAATCAAACATCCTGCTGGCTGGAATGCCACCTAGTACCAGTCCTTGTTTGCAAACATCTGTTTGCTCTCTATTAATGCAAATATAATTCTTGGAAGAAAAAAACGATGAACTCTTGTAGCTAAAATCATGAACTTTACTGATGTTTCGTTCAAACAATTACTGTTTAAATGAAATACCTCGATCTTAAGATGCGGAAATTTGGAATAATATGAGTGTGATATTTGACAGGAAGTGCAAAGGACAATGGATAAGCTGACCACTTAAAAAGGAGTATTAAAAAGGACAGGAAGTGCAAAGGACAAAGGAAATTTGGAATAATATGAGCGAGATGAGCATCCACCGCCGCCGCCCCAGATCGCTGGCGGCGGCGCCACCGCTGGAAGACGAGAACCTGCTCTCCGAGATCCTCCTCCGCCTTCCCCCGGATCCCTCCTCCCTCCCACGCGCATCCGCGGTTTGCAAGCGATGGCGCCACATCGTCTCCGATGCCCGCTTCATCCGCCGCTTCCGCCGCCACCACCGCCGCAACCCTCCCCTCCTCGGCTTCTTCCACCCATGCGGCGGCCGATCATTCGAACCAACTCTGGAGGCCCCCAATCGTGTCGCGCCCGGGCGCTTCTCCTTGCAGCTGGACCACGGCGACGTCCGCCTGCTCCTCGGATGCCGCGATGGGCTCGTGCTAATGTTGGACCCGAAGCGGAGACAGGTCCTGGTTTGGGACCCCGTCACCGGCGACAAGCACCGTATCGCCCTTCCCCCGCTCTTCGATAAGGAGGACGCCCTGCCCAGCGGGGACGTGCTTCGTGCTGCCGGAGACGTCCACTTCCGGGTCGTGTTGGCCATGTCAGCCAGCGACGACGAACTGCATACACGAGTGCGAGTGCTCGGCTGTGTGTACTCGTCGGAGACCGGCTTATGGGGTAATCTCATCTCAACCCGGCTTCCCTCCACCAATTCTTACACCGAGGAATATGCTATGTCTACAATGCCTGCTGCTCGCGTTGGGGATTCCTTTTACTGGACTCTTTTTGGGGAGTTTACTGAAATACTCGAGTTTGATTTGGAGAGACAGAGCCTAGCTGTGATACGATTGCCAATGAACCTCCAGCTCCTAGAGGATCACGTATTGACGGTTATGCGGGTAGAAGGTGGTGGGCTTGGTTTCCTCCTTGTACCCGAAGGGGACCTCAGCGCCCAATTATGGAAGAGGAAGACAACTGTGACGGCTCATGGGAGCTAGGAAGAATTATTGAGCTGGACAAGCTACTTTCCCTAAATTCAGAAGAGGACAGAAACAACCTAAAGGTTGTAGGGTTTGCTGAGTGCAATAATGTGGTGTTCTTGTCGACACGTATCAGACTCTTCATGCTCCATCTTGAGTCGTTGCAGTTCAAGGAAGTTCTCCAAACCAACATATTGGAATGTCTACCATTTGAAACTGTCTACGCTGCAGGTAATAGCATGCCCTTACACTGTGGTTATTACAAAACCAACGACAACTGGTTAATGGAAATGTCGTTCACACCCTTTCGTGTGAAGCTAACAGTTTCAAGTAGTGTGGTATCAATTTTTTTTTATATTTCTGCTAGATCAGTTGTCCTGTACTACTGACCACGGTAGTTATTAGTGTCGTTGGACAATCTTGAAAAAACAATAATCCTATGATTTTTCTTCAGTGGACGTTTTTTCTACTGTCAGATGTTTTGGCTAGATATTTTTGTGGCATATCCGTTGTCATTCTAATTAGCCACTAGGATATTAAATGTAGCCTTGCTTTGTGTTGGTATGCTTTTCCTGCAGTCTAATTCTTCAATTTTGACACCATAGTTTAATACTTTATGATGAACACATGATCAAAATGTCAAGACTGGATTCATCATAAAAACTGCTTCCATCACGAATTACAGCTTTTGTTATTTCTGGCATATTTTTGTTAGACGAGGTGGTCAAAGTATTGTATACCGAGCAGTGTAAAGTAAAATTTATTTATTACCGAAGAAAGTACTAATTAATAAGATGGTGTATGATCAATTGCTTGAGGATTCTACGCCATGAATTTGATTTAATTCAATTTCATTAGTTGGCACATTTCTACTCCATGACCTCTTGACATGTCCATAATAATGAAGAATATTCGAATGATTTTTTAAGCTAGATGGTTCTCAACTGGACCCTTTATCATGTGACTCTAAGGGAGATATTTGAACCAGTGGTCTCCTAGCCTCTACTGAGACCAGATGGCCACATAATATGCTAACAATAGAAGTTGAAAGTGCACCGTTGCACTGCAAATTACCGACTGATATCTCTGTTCCTACTGCTGTATTTTTGCCACAATGCTGAAATGATTCAGCTTTGGTGTTTCTGGTACCACCTCCACAATGTGAAGTTTATGGTTACTGTTTGAATCATCAACATGTCTGAGATGCTATAGCTTTAACGGATTTTCCATAAATACATAGTACACTTTTTACACATTGGTTTGACTAATGACATGAATTGCTCCACAGGTACCTAGAATTGTTGTCCGGTAGATGTGATGGAGGAAATGGCTTGTTTGCTATAGCTTCTTCTGTTTTTGGTAACTTTCACGTGGTGGTCGAGATCTGCATAGCATGCACTGGTCAACTGGGAAGTGGACTTGTATGAGTTAACAGTTAAGTTTGCGAGCTCTGATCCATCATCTTATTCTGGAGACAATTAGCCAGCAGGCATGATGACCTGTTTGTATTAAGTAGTACTTAGCTTGTGGTTCATTTGCTTTAAGCTTTCCAAGCAAGCACTTTCTGCCAGATGATCTTTTAGTTACTTTTTGTGTGTATACGTATGCCTTTTATCTTCTCACTGTTTGACTATTTTCCAAGTTGTACCATGTCGGAAGGTTTAGATGCCGAATGTCTGGTCCCATTCTGTGGGTGCCTGTGTTGAATTTCCATATCCCTTAGCCCAGGCAGGGTGTGGCCGATTCTTTTTCGGGATCATGTTGTATGTGCGGCATCTACAGTAACTTGGTTGCTGTTATCAAGACAGGCACAAGCAAGACAAAGCAATATTAGCGGCATTTGTATGTTCTTGAGACTGTCAAGATAAACTAGGAGCTGGCGGCGCCGCCACTGGAGGACGAGAATCTCCTCTCCGAGATCCTCCTCCGCCTTCCCCCGGAGCCCTCGTCCCTCCCGCGCGCATCCGCGGTCTGCAACCGCTGGCGCCACCTCATCTCCGACGCCCGCTTCATCCGCCGCTTCCGCCTCCATCACCGCCGCAACCCTCCCCTCCTCGGCTTCTTCCTCCCTCGTGGCGGCATGTCATTCGAACCAACTCTGGAGGCCCCCAATCGTGTCGCGCCCGGGCGTTTCTCCTTGCAGCAGGTATGTGGCGACGGCCTCCGGCTCCTCGGATGCCGCCATGGCCTCGTGCTATTGTTGGATCCGAAGCGGAAGCAGGCCCTGGTTTGGGACCCCGTCACCGGCGACCAGCACCGTCTTGCCCTTCCCCCGCGGTTCGATGGGGATCTGACCGCACCCAGGGGACGGTGCTTTGCGCTGCTGGAGACGTCCACTTCCAGGTCGTCTTGGTTGTGATAGCCAGCAACGACGAACTACATACACGAGCGCTGGGTTGTGTTTACTCGTCGGAGACCGGCCTATGGGGTAATCTCATGTCACCACCGATTCTGTGCACATTTGTTTTCGCCGACGATGATGCCCTGTATCAAATGCCTCCAGACTTTACTAGCATGTCTGCTGTGCTAGTCGGGAATTTCCTTTACTGGATTCTTATTGGGGACTTTCCGGGGATTCTCGAGTTTGATTTGGAGAGACAGAGCCTAGCTGTGATACCATTGCCAATGGGCATCGTCTTCTCACATGACCACGAGTTAACGGTTATGTGGGCAGAGGGTGGTGGCCTTGGTTTGCTCCTCATGACAGACATAGACTTCATCGCCCAATTATGGAAGAGGAAGACATATTGTGACGGTGTTGCGTCATGGGAGCTAGGAAGAACTATTGAACTAGACAAGCTAATTCCCCTGAATTCAGTGGAGGAGAGAGATTGCATAATGATTCTAGGGCTTGCTGAGTGCAACAATGTGGTGTTCCTTTGGACAGTACAGTGCAAGAAAGTTTGCGAAGGCCATGACTACATGACTTGCTGTAAACCACTCGAAAGTGTCTATGCTGCAGGTAATAGCATGCTTCTACGCTGTGAGTGTAACAAAACTAATTATTCGGCAATTGGTTGATGGGAATGCCGTTTACACCCTTTCGTATCAAGTTAATAGTTTCAAGTAGTGCCGCATCAATTATTTATATGGCTGTTAGAGATGTTGTTCTTTACTATTCTGTCCCAATACTTTGACATTGGTTGGACGAGGAAGCAAACTGTCTCTACCAGTGTATGGAAGTAGCGTTGTTTATTCTCTCGACATGGGATACATAACTGTCTCTACCAAGTAAAATGGCAAATTTATAGCTCAATTTACAACTAGTTATTACATTTTGGAAGCTTGCTACTAATATCCTTTTATTTAATATTCTTATATGTGCTAATAATCTTAAATCGACTTGGTTTTAAATATTAAAAACAATTGTTTATTTTATCACCTGTAGGGTAGTCCTACTGCGAGTGCCAATGCCATTTGTTCCAGCAAAAAAAAATCGAGTTCATTTCATATTTTCAGGCTATGTTTACTTGAATTAGAATAGTCACGATCACTTCTGTTGTTACTTTTATCAGTATAGCCATATTTGTATTTGTTCGATATGGCATGGAATCAGCTCGAGAGTCACTCTACATAACTTCTCTCTTGTGATTTCGCTAAATATCTGCATTTGACAATAGGTGTGCTTTGTCTATTCAGTTATAGTATTGTACCAAACCTAAGCTTTTATTAAAGTACACCTGTGAATTTATCTAAATATCTTATTGAGCCTTCCCATGTTTTATTTAGCTTTCCTTGAAATGTCATTGGTTATGCTTTCTACTCGTATGTCCGATCATGAAGAATATTTTATGATTTGGTAAGCTGATGGTTCAGCATTTGTCTCTGTGCAATGGATTTGAACCACTGGTTTCCAAGCCTCTCTGAGACCAGATGGCAAAAATACTCGAGTATGCTTACAATAGAAAGGAAGTTGAAAGTGTGCCATTACACCACAAATTACATATTGCTATTTTCTATTTTCTGTTTTTACAACTGGTTTTTGGTACCAATTTCCACAATGGTGAAGCTAATATTTACGGTTTCAATGATAAAAAAAACTGTGAGATTGTATTAAATTTAACGGGTCTTAACTTGAATGAATAGTAGAAATTGGTTTCACTAATGGTGTCGATTGTTTTACGGGGTATCTAGAATTTTATCCTGGTTGCTGAGATGGAGGAAATGACTTGCTGCTGTAGTTTTCCTCTGTTTTTTGGCAACTTCACGTAGTGATCGACCATCTGCATAGCATGCATGATGAAGGTTAACTAGGAAGTGGATCTGTAGGAGCCAAGTTTTTTTTATCATCTAATTTCTGGACACAATCAGCCAAGTGGCATGATTAAGGTGCAGTGGATTGCTAAGATTAAGTCGTACTTACCTTGTGTGATATATTGCCTATATTTTTTCCTAGCAAGCGCATTGTAGCAAGCTTGTCTGCCTGATACTCTTTGCTTGATTACTTACTCTTCTCGCTGCAATGAATAATGAATGCCAAAATGTTGTTGCCTACCTCAAAGGAAGCAATGTTTTTTCATGTTGGCAATCGTAAGTGTCAATGGTCAGATCAATTTTAAGATAGACTAAGTTGGATTGACCTGACCCTTTGCAATACTAGTTTTGTTTTCTTCGAGTATAAGCAGTCAGAAAAGTTGTTTTCTTCAATTTATACTGAACAAAATATCAAAGTAATAAGACTCAATTCATCATGAATTGCAACTACACTTTCAGTGACATATAACTGTTAGAAGCATTGATTCTGGTCCAAGTGTTGTTAACAGTGTAAAAAATGACTTCTGTTTTGTAATGAAGGAGGTAGTTATTAATAAGATGATGCATGAACCCTTCCCTGATAGTGGAAAAAACTCCTAGATTTCTTAAAAAATATGTCCGTGGTAATAAAGAATATTCAAGATTGAACCACTATTCTCTTAGGCTCTACTGAGATAAGATGACAAAAATACTCAAGATTGTGCTAGCAACAGAAGTTGAAAATGTGGCCACTACACTACATATTACTGATTGCTTTTCTCTATTTCTATTGGTGGATTTTTCTAGTATTGGTTGGAAGATCCATCCTTGGGAGTTTTTGGTTTATTTTCCAGTTTAACCATAAAAACATGAGATTGTATAACTTTAATGTCCTTTCCATGTATGAATAGTGCAAATGGGTTTCACTAATGACTTTCTTGGCTCGACAGGTATCTAGAATCGTATTCAGGTTGCTGGGATGCAGGAATATGCTTTTATGTTGAGGATTCTTCTGCTTTGATAACTATCCGTGGACCATCTACATAGCCTGCACTGACCATCTGGGAAGTGGACTTGTAGGAGTTAACCGTTTAGTTTTACCAACTTTCATCCATTATCTATTTCTGGACACAATTAGCAAGCAGGCATGATCAAGATACAGTGACTTTTGTTGATTAAGTACTAATTACCTTGTGGTTCATCCACTTAAGCTTTCCATACAAGCATGTGTCGTCTTCATCTTCTCACTGCTTGATATGTTTTAAGCTGTACCAGGTTGGGAGATTTCGATGCTGAATTCCTCTGTCCCATTCTATGGTTGTGTTTGTTGAATTTATCTGATTATGGTGATATTCGTTACCGCATACCCGTCGATCCAATGCTATTTTGCAGCTGGAGGACTTTCTTCCCTTTCCTACTCTTTCGGATGAGGTGACCTGAGGGTCTGATGATTCGTTTTTGTGAGTTAAGCTTCTGAAGAATATGAGGTCTCACTTATTTGTGGCAAATAAAAGATGGATAATATTCTTATTGTTGGTCATCAGTCTCCTGAATTTCCTGATTCAGTGCGAGCACCACCGGTTATGCTATTGGCAGGGACTGATCATACTGACATAGCTCAGATAATGACGGTTGTTTTTATCCATGTGAAGTCCGAGGCTCATAGTTCTTTGCGTGTCTAGCCAACACGCAAATTCACAGGAAAACCCCTGCGCAGGAATATAGAAGCATCATATAAATTTATTTTGAGGAGTCTTTTTTTAACATCATAAAAATCTCAGGAAGAGATGGTAGATCAGTCAAGAGAGTATCGAGAAGACTATTCAGATTCATGAAGCTTAAATAACAAAAAATCTTGACGAAATCACCATGTGGTAGCGTGTCCTTTAGAGTATCGCTATTGACTCTTGTTTTTGATTTGTCTATTGACTGTCGAGATATGCAGGTATCTTGGGCTTGATTTGCCGCCTTGTGGCTTCTCAGATGCGTGATATACTCGTGTCTTTAGTGTCACTTTGGGCCACCTGTATCAGTATCCAGAGAGCGAGATGAGCATCCACCTCCGCGGCTCAAGATCGCCGGCGGCGGCTGTGGCGCCGCCGCTGGAAGACGAGAACCTGCTCTCCGAGATCCTCCTCCGCCTCCCCCCGGAGCCCTCCTCCCTCCCGCGCGCGTCCGCCGTCTGCAACCGCTGGCGCCACCTCGTCTCCGACCCCCGCTTCACCCGCCGCTTCCGCCTCCACCACCGCCGCAACCCTCCCCTCCTCGGCTTCATCGACCATATCCTCGGCTGCGTCTTCTTCACACCAACTCTGGCGGCCCTCAACCGTGTCGCGCCGGAGCGCTTCTCCTTGGAGCAGGACGCCGACGGCTTCCTCCTTCCTCTGGGATCCCGTCATGGCCTCGTGCTAGTGTTGGACCAGTATCAGAAAAAGGTCCTGGTTTGGGACCCCGTCACCGGCGACCAGGACCGTATCGTCCTCCCCCCACGGTTCGATGCGGAGGAACCCCATGCCCACGGGGTTGTGGTTCGCGCTGCCGGAGACGTCCACTTCCAGTTCCAGGTCGTCTTGGTAGTGGCAGCCAGCGACGACGAAGACAAACTACATAGAGGAGTGCTCGTCTGCGTTTACTCGTCTGAAACCGGCGTATGGGGTAATCTCATCTCAACACTGCTTCCCTCCAATGTTTCCTACGAGGATCATGTTGTGCATGAAATGGCTGATGTTCTCGTTGGCAACTCCCTTTATTGGACAACTATTGGGGAGTCTCCTGCAATTCTCGAGTTTGATTTGGAGAGACAGAGCCTAGCGGTTATACAGTTACCAATGAATATGTTGGGCGATTATTATAAATTTACGGTTACGCGGGCACAGGGTGGTGGGCTTGGTCTCTTCCTTGTGTCCCAGGACGACCTCAGCGCCCACTTATGTAAGAGGAACACAGATTGTGACGGTGTTGCTTCATGGGAGCTAGGAAGGACTGTTGAACTGGACAAGCTGCTTTCCCTGAACTCAGTGGAGGAGAGAAGGTCCTAACGATTGTCGGGTATGCTGAGTGCAATAATGCGATTTTCTTGTGGACATCTACCAGACTTTTCATACTCCATCTTGAGTCGTTCCAGTTCACGAACGTTCTCCAAACCGACAGCTTTGGTTGCTGTCAACCATTCGAAATTGTCTACGCTGCAGGTAATAGCATGCCTTTACACTACGGGTTTCAAATAGTAGTCTGAGTTATCTGTATTGGTTTCAACCCTTTCACGTCAAGCTATTGGTTTCAAGTAGTAGTCTGAGTTATCAGTATCGTTGGAAAATCTTGAAAAACCATATTCCTATGATTTTACTTTCAGTTACGTTGTTTTGTGGACAATTTTTCTACTGTTAGACGGTAAGCTAGACATTTTGTGGCATATCCATTGTCAGTATAAATATCCACTACCATATTAAACGTAGCTATGCTTTGTGTTGGTCTAAGCTACATGTGGGTACGTAGCAGTGTAAAGTAACATTTATTTACTACTGAAGTAAGTATTAATTAATGAAACGGTGTATGATCCATTGCTCAAGAATTCTACGGCATGAATTTACTTTAATTCAGCTTTCTTAGTTGGCAAATTTCAGCTTTTCTACTCCATGAGCCCCTCAAATGTCCATGATAATGAATATTCAATTGATTTGTTAAACTATATGGTTAGTCCACTAGTCTCTTAGCCTCTACTGAGTCCAGATAGCCACAGAATATGCTAACAATAGAAGTTGAAAGTGCACCATTGTACTACAAATTACGGATTGATATCCCTGTTTCTATTGCTGTATTTCCCAACAATGCTGGAATGATTCAACTTTGGTGTTTTGGTGCCATTTCCACGATGTGAAGCTAATGCGTATTGTTTGAATCATAAACATTTGTGAGATTGTATAGCTTTGATGGGTTTTCTGTAAATACAGAGCACAAATTGGTTTGACTAATTTCATGGATTGCTCACAGGTACCTAGAGTTGTATTCGGGTGGCTGGGATGGAGGAAAGGGCTTATTCGCTGTAGGTTCTTCTGTTTTTGGTAACTTCACGTGGAGGTTAACCATCTGCAGAGCACGCACTAATTATCTGGGAAGTGTGGTCTTGGAAGGATTAGCCAGCAGGCACGATGAAGATACGATTTCATGTTTCGATGAAGTAGTACTTGCCTTGTGGTTCATTTCCTTTAAGCTTTCCAAGCGAGCACGTTGAAGCAAGCTTCCCACCTGATGTTCTTTAGTTACATTATGTGTGTGTGTCTTTTATGTTCTCACTGTTTGACTATGTTCCAAGTTGTCCCTGGTCGGGAGACTTCGATGCCGAATATTCTCTGTTTTGTCCCATTTTTGCGGGTGCCTGTGTTTGTTGAATTTTTATATGATTCTGGTGGTATTTGTTGCAGCATATATCTGTTAATCCAGGCAGGTCGTGGCTGACCACATCATGCTCGTGCTACTGGCAGCAGCGGTATGAATTCACTTTCTTTCCTTTGAGATGAGGTGAAGCGTCCAACGAGTTAGCTAACATTTGAAATATTATGTGAGTTCAACTTCTAAAGAAAAGAAGTTCGCTCTTATTTATGGCAAAAAGAGAGAAAAAGGTGAATAATGTGGTTGTAGTGACTCGACAGGGGTAAATTTATTGGCGGCAAACTCCTTATTCAGTGTGGTGAGTAGCAGAATATCTGCAGAGCTGTGGTTGGTCTTGTTTCTAACAGGCGATCTACGTTTTCCTGAAGCATTTTGCAGAAATGGTTAGGTAAGTGATAGGGACTGAATCGTAGCTCAGATAATAAGCACGATTGGTTGTCAGATCTCTTTTTCGTAGATTATCACCGTCTCTTGCTTGTTTCACGTTAACTCGCGGTTGCTGATCTTGGCGCATATGCCCCGTCTAACAAGCTTCTACTCGCCTTAAAGGAATATGCAAATTCGCACAACACCGTCTCCACCTTCGACCCGCTCCTTCCAAACAGGATGCCAGTGGAGATGGAATCGGTAATGTGCAACAGTTCTTTTGCCACGTAACATTATTTATTCTCCGCGATAGGTAGGCGGTGTACTATATATCCATCTCTAAAATTCCGTATGGAAAATATGATGGGACACGTCTTTTACAGAAAAACCTGATTATACCACTCAAATCGTGCAAAATCTAAATGGTCACATAGTCACCTTCAAAACATCCGAAATTATCAGTGCGTACTGCATTGAAATAAATTTATACCACTATTCGAACTGTGTGAAATGGTCTCATTATTGGATTGCTATTTCTCAAGTTCATCGACGTCGTCCAATAAAACTACGCCATGCACTACGAGTAAAGGGAATTCAAGTTAAACTCAAGAATTTCACCAACATTCTTCGTTCCAAGCAACCAGCAAAGGGAATTCTCAACCAGCACAGCGCGCACGACTGTACTAACATGGGATGGAACTGGTGCTGAAATGAGATCACCCCATACGCCGGTCTCCGACGAGTATAGGCAGGCGATCGCTAGCCTACTATCTAGCTCCTCGCCGTAGGCTGCCAGTACCAAGACCACATGGAAGTGGACGTCTCCGGGACCGGCAGCGCGAAGCACCGCACAGCGCGTCAGCGCTTGGTTCTCTAACCCCGGGGGAACGGCAATGCTGCGCTCCTCTCCGGTGACGGGATCCCACACGACGATCCGATTCCCCAAGGCGCGGACGAAGAGCAGGAGGCCATGGCGGTATCCGACGAGCTGGAAGGCGTCGCCACGGTCGAACCGCAAGCTCCTGAGCGGGACGCGGTCCGGGGCCTCGAGGGTGGGCACGAAGGAGAGGTTGTCGAAATCTCTTACGTAGTAGCCTAGGTGGGGAGGGTTGTGGCGGTGGTGGAGGCGGAAGCGGCGGATGAATCGGGCGTCCGTGATGAGGCTGCGCCAGCTCTTGCAGACGGCGGTGTCAGGCCTGCGGGTAGACTGACGAAGGAAGGTAGCTAGGAATTCCAGTAAAATATGTAATTGGAAGGGAAATTGATAAAAACAAGAAGAACAGGAAGAACAGGAAAGGCAAAATTAGGGTTTTGATTTATGCTTGGCCTCCCAGCCACCCACGCACTTCCTTTTATATCGAAAGGAAAGCGCCCAAGCAGTTCAGATTACATGTAATGACCATGCTTACGAGCTAAGCTCTATTAAGGCAGTTAACAGCTAATTAGAACAGAAGAAGGACAGCCGTTGGATGTAGCGAAACGGTAACAGAGGATCTGGACCGTTGAGCGTTGTCTTCTTCAGTCTTGTTTATCTTCAGAGTGGCATCCTGACATTGCCCCTTCCTTGACTCAAGACTTCAAGGCTTGAATGAGGGAAATGTTGTAGTGATGAACAATGCGTCCTCCCATGTAGCTTCGTCAGGTGCCATATTTTCCCAGTGAACAAGCCACTGCACCACTGGAATGTTGTGATCCCCAGATTTACGTGGAACTTGTCGGCGCTCGAAGACAGCAACAGGAGAGATCTTGATCTTGCCTGAAGAAGTAACCAGAGGAAGTAGAGGATTTGGAACTGCCCGTGGACCAAGGTGCTTCTTCAGTTGATTCACGTGAAAGACATTGTGAATTTGAGAACTTTCCGGTAACTGCAACTTGTATGCCACCTTACCAACTCTCTGCAAAACCTTGAATGGACCGTACCACTTTGATGTTAGCTTCAGGGAGTTGCGTAAACCCAGAGCTGTTTCTCGGTAGGGTTGCATCTTGAGGTAGACGAGATCTCCTTCAGCGAAGGTCCTTTCAGTTCTGTTGAGATCAGCATACTTTTTCATCCTTTCTTGTGCTTGTTGCAAGTTTCTGTGCAATGTCTTGAGCATGTGGTCCTTTTCTTGCAAGGTGGCAGCAACTTCATCAGAAGTGTTGCAAGGAATGGCAATGGATGTTAGGTATGGTGGTTTGTATTCAAAGAGTGCTTCAAATGGGGTCATCTTGATTGCGGTATGGTATGATGTGTTATACCACCACTCTGCTGCTGTTAACCAGTCAGCCCACTTCTTTGGTTCTTGAAAAGCCATACAACGCAGGTATTGCTCCACACACTGGTTTACCCGCTCAGTTTGACCATCAGACTCAGGGTGGTGAGCTGAAGTGAAGTTGTGCTTGATGTTGAGGGCCTGGAAAAGTTCCTGCCACAATTTGCTCTGAAAAATACGATCCCTGTCTGAGACAATGCTCTCTGGTGGTCCATGCACCTTCACAATTTTATCCAAGAACAGTTTGGACACGGACTGAACCGTATAGGGGTGTGACAGTGGGATGAAATGCGCATACTTTGTCAGGCGATCAACTATAACCAATATCACATCGTGACCTCTGGATTTTGGCAGTCCCTCAATAAAGTCCATGCTAATAGCAGACCATTTCACCTTGGGAATTGCAAGAGGATCTAATAAGCCAGGGTAGGGTACCTTTTCAGTCTTGGAAATTTGACAGACAGGGCATTCGGAGATCATGGAGATAACAAATTTGTCCATGTGTGGCCAGTGAAAGACTTGTTTCAGTCTGTGTAGTGTGACTCGACTTCCTGAATGTCCACCGAAAATAGAAGAGTGGAAAGACTAGAAGATCTTTTCCTTCAGTTCAGTGCTAGCTCCAATATAGATTCGCCCTTTGAATCTGATGATTCCCGACTGTAATGTGTAGTTGGTGTTGCTGGAGTTGTCGATGCTGAGTTCTTGTAGCAGTTTGAGGCAAGTTGGATCTTCTGCATATGAATCAATCACCTCAGTCATCCAAGCAGGAATAACAATAGATATTGCAGAGCAAGCAAGTGGTTCATCATGTTGGTACTGTCTGGACAGACCGTCTGCCACAACATTTTCAATGCCCTTTTTGTATTCGATCTTATAATCGAATTCCAGGAGTTTCAACATCAGCTTATGTTGTATTCCTTCCAGTAACCTCTGGCTGCTTAAGAATTTTAAGCTTTGTTGATCAGTTTTGATTACTAGCTGACTGCTCAGAAAATAATGCCTCAATTTCTTCAAAGCTTCCAGAATAGCCATTCCTTCTTTTTCATATATTGACTGAGCACTGTTGCGAGGACCAAGACATTTGCTGTAGAAAGCCAGTGGTCTGTTATGTTGCATCAGTACAGCACCTAACCCAGTAGCGCAAGCATCAGTCTCCAGGATGAAAGGCAGTGTGAAATCTGGAAGGCCTAGTGTTGGAGCTGTTGTCATAGCAGTTTTGAGTGCTGCAAAAGCTTCAGCTTGCGCTGGTCCCCATTGAAATGCATCCTTCTTCAAGACTGCATGAAGAGCTTGGCATATCAAGGCATAACCTTTGATGAATTTTCTGTAGTAACCTGTTGTACCCAGAAATCTTTTCAGCTGTTTTGCATTTTCAGGTGTTTTCCATTGAGAGATGGCCACAATTTTCTCTGGATCTGTGGAGACTCCCTTCTGGGATATGATATGTCCCAAGTACTCGACTTGGTTTTGAGCAAAAGTACACTTTGACAGTTTTGCTTTGAGCTGATGACGTCTTAGTATTTGGAGAACTATTTGTAGATGGTTCTTGTGAGTTTGGAGTGTCTTGCTGTAAACCAAGATATCATCGAAGAATACAAACACAAAATCTCTCAAATGTTTTGCAAAGACTGAGTTCATCAATCACTGGAAGGTTGCAGGTGCATTGCTCAAGCCAAACGGCATTACTTGGTACTCATAGTGACCCAAATGAGTGCTGAAAGCAGTTTTTGGAATATCCTCAGGCCTCATGCGGATTTGGTGATAACCAGACCTCAGATCAAGTTTTGTAAAGACTGTGGCACCATGTAACTCATCCAACAAGTCTTCAATTACTGGAATTGGGAATTTGTTTTTGATAGTTAACTCATTGAGCTGTCTGTAATCGATGCAGAGTCTCCAAGATTTATCCCTTTTTCTAACCAGAATGACAGGTGAAGAAAATGGACTTGAGCTCGGTTTTATTTCACCAGATTTCAGCATTTCCTTAATCAAGGTCTCCACTGTGTTTTTCTGTTGGTGCGAGAGTCTGTAAGGTCTGATGTTAGGCGGTTGGGCATTTGGCACCAAGGGAATACTGTGATCAATATGTCTGGCTGGAGGTAATCCTGATGGAGCCGAGAACACATCTGAGAATTGTTGGATAATGCCATCCACTGAAGAGTTGATTTCACTGATTTCAGTGATGGTAGCCTCGGAATCCATGATGGATAAATTGACCACGAAGCCTGTAGCTCCCTTGTCCATCAATTTGTGGCATTCTTCTGCAGAAATGAGGTAATTTTCCTTTGGAACCATGTGGTCCGTCAATGTGATAGCTTGGCCCTTATCGTGGATTGTTACTTGTCGATCAACGAAATCAAACAACACCGGATTATATTGTGACATCCAATTCACACCTAGAATTATTTCAGTACCTTGCAATGGCAGGACTCTAAAGTCTGTGGTGAATCCAGTGTTTTGAATGGTGAAAGGACAAGCTTTGACTATGAAACTGGTGGTGAGTTCACCTCCTCCAGCTACTTTCACTGTTCTGCTTGTTGTAGCTGTCATGGCCAAGTTGTGTTTCAATGCGAAGGAGTGAGCAATAAAGGTATTTGTGCTTACTGTATCAAGCAATGCAATAGCTTTCTGTCCCATCAAGCTCAGTACTATGGAAATAGTTGAAGGGCCGGGCATGCCTGCGAAAGCTTCAGCAGAGATGCTCATCGTTATACCTGCTGTTGGTTGAGCTGCAGCTTGTTGGACTGGCTGTTGTTGTTGTGCTTGTGCTGGAGGAGCCACTTGATGTTCAGGTTGTTGTGCAATTTCTGTTACTTGTTCCATTACACAGAGAGCATCCTCAAATTCGTCATCAGAGTGACCTTGCATCTCGCACATATTTACTGCCCTTTGCATGGCTGCACATTTGTGACCATAGAACCAGATGTCTGCACAATACCAACATTTTTTTGGTTCCTTAGGTTTGTCAGTGGTTCTGGGTTTGTCACGCCAATTGTTGTTTCTGTTGGGCGTGTTGTTGAAGCCAGGTGCTTGTGTTGACTGGCGTACTGGGGCAGAAGGCTGTGGTGTGCGCCTGTTGTTGGATAAGTAGGAATGCTCATGTTGTCGAGCATACCAATAAGCATTGAGGAGGTTTTCAGGCTTCTGAATCTTCACCAAGTGTTTGATATTATCTTTCAGCCCACTGATAAATCTGTCCAGAAAGAAGGACTGTTCAAGATATGGTCTTTCTTGCTTGATTATATCCATCCAATCTTCAAAACAGTCGATGTATGCATTGACTGTTGTTGTGTGTCGCAGGTGTTGCAGCTGTTCCATTGTATCTGACTGCACTGTTTCTGGAAAACGCTGTGTCAACAACATACAAAGCTTGTTCCAGGTGATGTGTGGCCACTCAGCTTGACATGTGTGTAACCAAGTCTTCGCTTTGCCTCTGATGTGAGCCATTCCCCATTTCACATGTTGATCCTCTGGTATGTCCGCCAGATCAAAGATACTCTCACATTCGTGTCTCCACGCTGTCGGGTTGTCACCAGTGAAGATAGGTAGCTCGACATGGGGTGTTCGAATCTGTGGTTCAGTGGAGTGGTAGTGGTGATTGTTTTGTGTATTGGATGGTGGTGGGGTTGGTGGTGGTGGTGTTGGGTTGGGTTGTCTGGCTGGTTGTTGTTGTTGGTAATTGTGTGGTTGTGTGTTGTAAGAGGGTGTTGGGTAAATGGTTGAGGATAGGTGTAAAAAGGCTGAATTTGGGGATAGTATGGGTTGTGGAAAGAAGGGAATTGTTGCGGTTGTGGTTGGTACATGTAAGGATTTGTGGTTGGGTTTGATGTCTGGTAGACTTGGGGTTGATAGTGAGATTGTTGCGTGGTTGTTGGTGGCTGAGTGGCTATGGTGTAGACGGGTTGCGACACTGCGGAATTCTGTAGAACAGGTTGCGAGCACGCCGGGTAGTACGGGTGGGGAAGTTGATCTGGTGTGAGGTTTCCAAAGTGGAGAGGTCGTTGGGTGGATGTTGAAGAAGCGGATGGTGTTTGGATCTCAGGTATAGGTGAAAGGCTGTGCGATGGTGGCGGTGGCGTTGTAAAGACACGACCTTGCGGCGGCACTCCTATGCCCTCTGCCGTCGTTGACTGCGTGTTTGCCACTGCTAAACTTGACAGGAGCTGAGAAAGCTTGCTAATTTCACCTTGGATTGATTCGAACGAAGCTTGTGAAGTCGCGTGCTGCTCATCCATGCGCCTGTTGAGGTTGAGTACCTCGCGAGGGAGGCGGTCGCGGATGGCGTCCTCCGCATGGGCTTGGCTCTCGGCCGCCGCCAGAAGACGGGCGTCCTCTGCTGCTTGCTCCATGCGCTCCTGCGATCTTGTGCGGATGATGCTGCCCGGCATCTTGTGACTGATCTGAAGGAGATAGGAGGGATTTTACAACCGAATCGAGAAGATCGGTAACCTCAATTGCGCCGCCGTGAGGGTTGGGAGGGAGGGTGAAGACGGCCAGAACCAGAGGTGCTCTGATACCACTTATGTCAGGCCTGCGGGTAGACTGACGAAGGAAGGCAGCTAGGAATTGCAGTAAAATATGTAATTGGAAGGGAAATTGATAAAAACAAGAAGAACAGGAAGAACAGGAAAGGCAAAATTAGGGTTTTGATTTATGCTTGGCCTCCCAGCCACCCACGCACTTCCTTTTATATCGAAAGGAAAGCGCCCAAGCAGTTCAGATTGCATGTAATGACCATGCTTACGAGCTAAGCTCTATTAAGGCAGTTAACAGCTAATTAGAACAGAAGAAGGACAGCCGTTGGATGTAGCGAAACGGTAACAGAGGATCTGGACCGTTGAGCGTTGTCTTCTTCAGTCTTGTTTATCTTCAGAGTGGCATCCTGACAGGCGGAGATGCGCGGGAGGGTGGAGGGCTGCGGGGGAAGGCGCAGTAGGATCTCCGAGAGCAGGTCCTCGTCTTCCAGCGGCGGCGCCGGCGCCGGCGAGCGGGGGCGGCGGTTGCTCATCTCGCCCTCGTCACCGGCTACGAAGAGCTGGAACCTGGAACGTGTGATACTGGGCCGAGGTTGAGAGGCTGGAGATAAAACGAGGCCCACGAAAAGCGTAAAGAGGTTTTGGTAAGCCTATATTGACGGCAACTTGGTCTGAAAAAAAGTGGCCACAACTCTTCTCTAAGCAGAATTAGAAAATGCAACTCTTTTGGGTTTAAATATTTCGATTTAGGTTGGCAGCTACGCTTTAAAGAAATATAACTATCCGTCATGTACACTTCGAGCTTCAGCATACATTGGTGCAGGCCTGGGTTTTTCTTCAGAAGTGGGTACTAACATTTTGGAACAAGATAATTATCAGCATTTTATTAGTTCAGCAATCAGCATTGATATCATCCTTTCTCTGAGGGCAAGATAATTATCCATACAGTTAGCTTGTTGGCAGCAGTGCCCAGCCTTTTCTGTTTCGAATTAGAGATTAACTGGGAGTTGGTAACATACATTTTCCTTAATTACATCATATGCTTTGGCAGTCTTACAGTAACGGGATGGAAAAGTAAGAGGTTCTTATGGAGGATTTTACTTCTATAGACAGAAACTTTGCTTCATAGAAATGCTAAGCTAAGGTTGGCACCTGACTTCTTTGTACAGAATCTTTCACTACAGTATATAACATTCAAGTTTTCGCTGCTATTTTCTATATGTACAGAATCATATAAGAGCTTGTTAGAACAGTCATCTTGAGCTTTCTGCCTTGTGTCTGTACTCCTCTTCTATGATCACTTATAGGATCATAAGACGAAATAACAGCATTTTTGCTTTGCTATAGTGGAAGGAAACAAGAGCAGGATTGCATAGGGACAGGTAAATCCAACTGAAGTCGTCTTAAAATTGATCTGATCATTTCAAGAAAGCAGCACTTACAATTGACAACATGAAAATAATTAAATGTCTCGTTTTTGCGGTGGGCAACCACCTTATTGTATTCACTCACCGTCTATTGCAGTGAGAAGAGAACATAAGCAAGCAAAGACATCAGGCAGGCAAGCTTGCTTCAACGTGCTTGCTAGGAAAGAAATTAGCCAACGAACCACAAGGCAAGTACTACTTAATCTTAGCAATCCACTTTGACTTCAACATGCCAAATGGCTAATTGTGTCCAGAAACTAGATAATGGCTGGAAATTGGAAACTAGTGCACGCTATGTAGATGGTGGATCTCCACGTGAAGTTACCAGAAATAGAAAGCCCTACAGCAAACAGGCCCTTTCCTCCATCTCTGCAACCGGAATACAATTCTAGATACCTGAAGAGTAATCCATGTCATTAGTCAAACCAATGAACTCATTTATGGAAAACCGTTAAACCTATACAATCTCCCAAATGTTTATGATTCAATCAGTAAACAATAGCTTCACTTTGCGGAACTATTTATAAAAACACCAAGTTCAATCATCTCAGGATAGTTAAAAAAACAGCAAGGGAAACAGAGATATCAGTCGGTAATTTGCGGTGTAGTGAACGACACACTTTCAACTTCTACTGTTAGGACATACGAGGACCTGATGGAGTAAAAGAGCAGAAACATCTGACTTCTAGCTCGTAAGCATATTCTATAAAATTTACAAGCTAGCTAGTCACTAACTGAATATTATGTTTTCATGCCATAGAAACCTCAAGCAAGGGATCATCCACCATCGTATTAATTAATGCTTCTATTGGTACAAAAATAGACGTCATATTTTTACAATGGCCAGCATCAAATACAACACTGACCACTACATCTGATGATAATATATTAGTAAAACCAAAATCTGTAATACGTGATGAAATCAGTTGGTAGGATGAATCTAGTATTAATCACCTACGGTGGCCAAATTGAAGAAACTAGATTGCACATAAAGCATAGCTATGGCCTACAGCTAAATTTCATCGTTCAACGTCCAAGTTCGAACTGTCATATATATCTTATCTTGAGAAACAAGCTGCACAGTAGCTGTGCACTAGCACTATAATTATACAGTTCTTGCATATGTCAATAGGCATGCAACATGAAATTAAGTTCAGTTATTTATCTGACAATCCTGGCTACATAAGAACTTGCAGTATAGAAAATTTTAACTTGAAGTATAAACAAAATCAGACACCGCAAGCAAATTTCCATATCATAACAATTACATAAATACCACAGAAGCATTAGGAGAGAACACTATAGAACACAAATGATATATGTTGAACAAATCATGAAGCAGCAAAAGAATAATTTATGTGACACTACTTATAAGCGGTTAATTTAACACGAAAGAACGTGAAAGGAATTTCATCAACCAATTAACAAAAAGTAACTTGATTTGGTATACCAGGAGTACAAATGCTATTACCTGTGGCATACACACTTTCAAATGGATGACAGTAATCCACCATTTCCGGCTTGGTAAGTTTCTTGAACTGCAATGAGTCAAACTGGACAAGGAAGAGGCTGACAGCATTAAACAGGAACACCGAATTACTATCCTCGGCTAACCCTCGTATCCTTATGTAGTCATCTGAGTCTGAATTCAGGGAAAGTAGCTTGTCCAGTTCAATAGTTGTTCCCATCACCCATGACACAACACCATTAGAATCGGTCTTCCTCTTCCACAACTGGGCGGTGAAGCCCGACAAGAAGAGAAAACCCAGCCCACCACCCTCTGCCGGCATGACCGTGAAGCACAGGACGTCATCCGACCATGAGATCCGTATCGCCGATAGGCTCTCCGTCTCCAAATCAAACTCAAGTATATTCAGCTTAGTACCAATAAGTTGCCAATGAAGCGAATTCCCAACTAACACAGCAGGCATAGAGGTAACATCAACGAAGTCCAGAGATGGATTCGGTGTTGAGATGACATTACCCCAATCCCCGGTCTCGGACGAGTAAACGCAGCTGAGCCATCGTCTGTTTTGGCTGTCCTTGTTGTCTGCCACTACCAAGACCACCTTGAAGTGTTGGACGTCTCCGGCAACAGCAGCAGAGCAGAGCACCGCACCGTTGACATAGGCCTTGGTCGGATCGAACCCCGGGGGAACGGCTAGCCGGTTCTGTTGGCCGGTGACGGGGTCCCACACCAGGAACTGCAGCGGATTCTGGTCGAAGATTAGTAGTAGGCCATGGCGGCAATCGAGGATCTGGAAGTGGTCTACGAACTGCAAGGAGAATCGCCCAGGCGGAACACGATTGGGAGCATCAAGAGTAGGCACAAAGGATAGCAGGCCGTGATCAGTTCGGTGGAAGAAACCGAGGAGGGGAGCGTTTCGGCGGTGGCGGAGGCGGAAGCGGCGGAGGAATCGGGGGTCGGCGACGAGGCCGCGCCAGCTGCTGCAGACGAGGGAGGCGCGGGGGAGGGAGGAGGGATTAGGAGGGAGGCGGAGGAGGATCTCGGATAGCAGATCGTCGTCTTCCAGCGGCGGCGGCGGCACCGCCGGCGAGCGGAGGCGGCGGCGGAAGCTGCTCATGTTGCTGATTTGGATGTGTGTCGTGTACTGCTGTGAAATGAGGTTTTTTTTTCAAGGCGCGTGGGCAAGCGATGAGGTGTTCTACTGGGCTTCTGGTTCACAGCCCAAAACTAGGCTGTAGAATTGGATGAAGCCCACGACAAGTATAAGGCCCACGATGAAGTTTGTGAGTTTTCAAAAGTTCATAAACTCCATCAAAATAGTTATCCAAAAATTGAGAATTTTTCGCACGGTTCAAATAGTGGTATAATTTTATTTTCAATGCAGACGCACAGATCAATTAGGATGTTTTGAAGGAGACTACGTGACCATTTACATTTTGCACGATTTGAGTGGTATCGGGTTTTTTCTGTAAAAGACGTGTCCGATCATATTTCCCATATGGAATTTTAGAGATGGATGTATAGTACACACCTATGTATCTTGAAGAATATATAATGTTATGTGGCAAAAGAACAGTTGCTACCGATTCCATCCTGTTTGGAAGGAGCGGGTCGAAGGTGGAGACGACGTTGTGTGAATTAGCATATTTCTTTAAGGCAAGTAGAAGCTTGTTTGACTTGGGGCATATGGTGCCACAACCATCGGTGGCGATTATGCGCCATGATCAGCAACCGTGAGTTAACTTGAAACAAGAGACGGTGATACGGTGATAATCTACGAAAAAGATATCTGGCAACCAATCGTGCTTATTATCTGAGGTACGATTCAGTCCCTATCACTAACCTAACCATTTGTGCAAAATGCTTCAGGAACACGTGGTTATATTCGGCACACCGGTTTAGGTAGATCGCCTATTACAAACAAGACCAACCACAGCTCTGCAGATATTCTGCTACTCACCACACTGAATCAGAGTTTGCCGCCAATAAATTTACCCCTGTCGAGTCACTACAACCACATTATTCACCTTTTTCTCTCTTTTTGCCATGAATAAGAGCGAACTTCTTTTCTTTACAAGTTGAACTCACATAATATTTCAAATGTTAGCTAGCTCGTTGGACGCTTCACCTCATCTCAAAGGAAAGAAAGTGAATTCATACCGCTGCTGCTAGTAGCACGAGCATGATGTGGTCAGCACGACCTGCCTGGATTAACAGATATGCTACAACAAATACCACCAGAATCATATAAAAATTCAACAAACACAGGCACCCGCAAAAATGGGACAAAACAGAGAATATTCGGCATCAAAATCTCCCGACCAGGGACAACTTGGAACATAGTCAAACAGTGAGAACATAAAAGACACACACACACACACACATAATGTAACTAAAGAACATCAGGTGGGAAGCTTGCTTCAACGTGCTCGCTTGAAAAGCTTAAAGCAAATGGACCACAAGGCAAGTACTACTTAATCGAATCATGAAATCGTATCTTCATCGTGCCTGCTGGCTAATCCTTTCAAGACCACACTTCCCAGATAATAAGTGTTGTGCTCTGCAGATGGTTAACCTCCACGTGAAGTTACCAAAAACAGAAGAACCTACAGCGAATAAGCCCTATCCTCCATACCAGCCACCCGAATACAACTCTAGGTACCTGTGAAGCAATCCATGAAATTAGTCAAACCAATTTGTGCTCTGTATTTACAGAAAGCCCATCAAAGCTATACAATCTCACAAATGTTTATGATTCAAACAATACGCATTAGCTTCACATCATGGAAATGGCACCAAAACACCAAAGTTGAATCATTTCAGCATTGTTGGGAAATACAGCAATAGAAACGGGGATATCAATTGATAATTTCTAGTCCAATGGTGCACTTTCAACTTCTATTGTTAGCATGTTCTGTGGCTATCTGGACTCAGTAGAGGCTAAGAGACTAGTGGACTAACCATATAGTTTAACAAATCAATTGAATATTCATTATCATGGACATTTGAGGGGCTCATGGAGTAGAAAAGCTGAAATTTGCCAACTAAGAAAACTGAATTAAAGTAAATTCATGCCGTAGAATTCTTGAGCAATGGATCATACAACGTTTCATTAATTAATACTTACTTCAGTAGTAAATAAATGTTACTTTACACTTCTACGTACCCACATGTAGCTTAGACCAACACAAAGCATAGCTACGTTTAATATGGTAGTGGATATTTATACTGACAAGGGATATGCCACAAAATGTCTAGCTTACCGTCTAACACTAGAAAAATTGTCCACAAAACAACGTAACTGAAAGTAAAATCATAGGAATATGGTTTTTCAAGATTTTCCAATGATACTGATAACTCAGACTACTACTTGAAACCAATAGCTTGACGTGAAAGGGTTGAAACCAATACTGATAACTCAGACTACTATTTGAAACCCTTAGTGTAAAGGCATGCTATTACCTGCAGCGTAGACAATTTCGAATGGTTGACAGCAACCAAAGCTGTCGGTTTGGAGAACGTTCGTGAACTGGAACGACTCAAGATGGAGTATGAAAAGTCTGGTAGATGTCCACAAGAAAATCGCATTATTGCACTCAGCATACCCGACAATCGTTAGGGACCTTCTCTCCTCCACTGAGTTCAGGGTTAGTAGCTTGTCCAGTTCAACAGTCCTTCCTAGCTCCCATGAAGCAACACCGTCACAATCTGTATTCCTCTTACATAAGTGGGCGCTAAGGCCCTCCTCGGACACAAGGAAGAGACCAAGCCCACCACCCTCTGCCCGCGTAACCGTAAATTTATAATAATCGCCCAACATATTCATTGGCAATGGTATAACAGCTAGGCTCTGTCTCTCCAAATCAAACTCGAGAATTCCAGGAGACTCCCAATGGTTGTCCAATATAGGGAATTGCCAACGAGAACAGCAGCCATTTCATGCACAACATCATCCTCGTAGGAAACATTGGCGGGAAGCATTGCTGAGATGAGATTACCCCATACGCCGGTTTCAGACGAGTAAACGCAGGCGAGCACTCCTCTATGTAGTTCGTCTTCGTCATCGCTGGCTGCCACTACCAAGACGACCTGGAACTGGAAGTGGACGTCTCCGGCAGCGCGAATCACATCACCATGGGCATGGGGCTCCTCCGCATCGAACCGTGGGGGGAGGGCGATACGGTCCTGGTCGCCGGTGACGGGGTCCCAAACCAGGACCTGCTTTTGATACGTGTCCAATACTAGCACGAGGCCATGACGGGATCCCAGAGGAAGGAGGAAGCCGTCGGGGTCCTGCTCCAAGGAGAAGCGCTCCGGCGCGACACGGTTGGGGGCCACCAGAGTTGGTGTGAAGAAGACGCAGCCGAGAATATGGTCGATGAAGCCGAGAAGGGAGGGTTGCGGCGGTGGTGGAGGCGGAAGCGGCGGGTGAAGCGGGGGTCAGAGACGAGGTGGCGCCAGCGGTTGCAGACGGCGGATGCGCGTGGGAGGGAGGAGGGATCCGGTGGAAGGCGGAGGAGGATCTCGGAGAGAGTTTCTCGTCTTCCAGCGGCGGCGCGGCCGGCGGCGATCTGGAGCTGCGGAGGTGGATGCTCATCTCGCTCTCTGGCTTCTGATGCAGGTGGCCCAGAGTGAAGCTGAGGACGCGAGTATATCACGCCTGTATCTGAGAAGCAAGGCCGAAATGAAGCCCAAGATACCTGCATATCTCGACAGTCAATAGACAAATCAAAAACAAAAGTCAAGGAGACGCTACCACATGGTGATTTCGTCAAGATTTTTTGTTATTTAAGCGTCATGAATCTGAATAGTCTTCTTGATACTCTTTTTTTATTACAGTAATCGATTCTCGATACTCTCTTGACTGATCTACCATCTCTTCCTGAGATTTTTATGATGTTAAAAAAAGACTCCTCAAAATAAATTTATATGATGCTTCTGTATTCCTGCGCAGAGGTTTTCCTGTGAATTTGCGTGTTGGCTGGACACGCAAAAAATTATGAGCCTCGGATTTAACACGGGTAAAAACAACCGTCATTATCTGAGCTACGTCGCTATGATCAGTCCCTGCCAATAGCATAACTGGTGGTGCTCGCACTGAATGAGGAATTTCAGGAGACTGATGACCAGCAGTCCAACAGTATGAACACCAGCCCCACAGCAGTATGAATTGACCCCACACAAGCCACCAGATTGTCTTGAAAGTGTCAGGATTCAGGAACATACACTTTTGCTGCTAATACTGCTTTGCTTACTTGCAATAATCACTATCCTGACCACACCAACAAAATTATCCATCTTTTATTGCCACAAATAAGTGAGACCTCATATTCTTCAGAAGCTTAACTCACAAAAACGAATCAACTGTCAGACATGTCATCAGACCCTCAGGTCACCTCATCCGAAAGAGTAGGAAAGGGAAGAAAGCCCTCCAGCTGCAAAATAGCATTCGATCGACGGGTATGCGGTAACGAATATCACCATAATCAGATAAATTCAACAAACACAGGCAAACATAGAATGGGACAGAGGCATGAATAAAGCATCGAAATCCCCCAACCTGGTACAGCTTAAAACATATCAAGCAGTGAGAAGATGAAGACGACACATGCTTGTATGGAAAGCTTAAGTGGATGAACCACGAGATAATTAGTACTTAATCAACAAAAGTCACTGTATCTTGATCATGCCTGCTTGCTAATTGTGTCCAGAAATAGATAATGATGAAAGTTGGTAAAACTAAACGGTTAACTCCTACAAGTCCACTTCCCAGATGATCAGTGCAGGCTATGTAGATGGTCCACGGATAGTTATGAAAGCAGAAGAATCCTCGACAGAAAAGCATATTCCTGCATCCCAGCAACCTGAATACGATTCTATATACTGTCGAGCCAAGAAAGTCATTAGTGAAACCCATTTGCACTATCATACATGGAAAGGACATTAAAGTTATACAATCTCATGTTTTATGGTTAAACTGGAAAATAAACCAAAAACTCCCAAGGCTGGATCATCCAACCAGTACTAGAAAACCCACCAATAGAAATAGAGAAAAGCAATCAATAATATGTAGTGTAGTGGCCACATTTTCAACTTCTGTTGCTATCACAATCTTGAGTATTTTTGCCATCTGATCTCAGTAGAGCATAAGAGACCAGTGGTTAAAGTACCTCCCATATAGGCAAATCCTTTACAGCCTAGGGCTTACTCATTGGAAATATTCTTTATTACCACGGACATATGAGGGGCTTATAGAAATCTGGTTTTAACTCATACGCATGTTTTTAAGAAATCTAGGAGTTTTTTTTTCACTATCAGGGAAGGGTTCATGCATCATCTTATTAATAACTACCTCCTTCATTACAAAACAGAAGTCATTTTTTACACTTCTAACAACACTTGGACCAGAATCAATGCTTCTAACAGTTATATGTCACTGAAAGTATAGTTGCAATTCATGATGAATCGAGTCTTATTACTTCGATACCTTGTTCAGTATAAATTGAAAAAACAACATTTCTGACTGCTTTTACTCGAAGAAAACAAAACTAGGATGGCAAAGGGTCAGGTCAATCCAACTTAGTCTATCTTAAAATTGATCTGACCATTGACACTTACGATTGCCAACATGAAAAAACATTATGCTTCCTTTGAGGTAGGCAACAACATTTTGGCATTCATTATTCATTGCAGCGAGAAGAGTAAATAATCAAGCAAAGATCATCAGGCAGGCAAGCTTGCTACAATGCGCTTAGTAGGAAAAAATATAGCCAATATATCACACAAGGTAAGTACGACTTAATCTTAGCAATCCACTGCACCTTAATCATGCCACTTGGCTGATTGTGTCCAGAAATTAGATGATAAAAAGAACTTGGCTCCTACAGATCCACTTCCTAGTTAACCTTCGTCATGCATGCTATGTAGATGGTCGATCACTACGTGAAGTTGCCAAAACAGAGGAAAACTACAGCAGCAAGTCATTTCCGCTGGTTTTGTTATATGCATAGCTACATTTAATATGCTAGTGGCTGATTAGACTGACACGGGATATGCCACAAATTGTCTAGCCGAACCGTCTAACAGTAGAAAAATCGTCCACATAACTACATAACAGAAAGTAAAATCATGGATATATCCTTTTTCAAGATTGTGGTTCAGTAGCACAGAACAACTGATCTACTAGCAGCAATAGAAATAACTGATATGACACTACCTGAGACTGTTAGCTTGACACAAAGGGGTGTAAACGACATTCCATCAACCAGTTGTCGAAAATTGGTTTTGTTATACTAACAGCAAAGGCGTGCTATTACCTGCAGCGTAGACACTTTCGAATGGTTGACACCAACCCGAGCTGTTGGCTTGGAGGACTTCCTTGAACTGCAACGACTCGAGATGGACCATGAAACGTCTGAAACCTATCCACAAGAACACCACATTATTGCACTCAGCAAACCCTCCAATCATTACGGTTGTTTTCTCCTCCACTGAATTAAGGGAAAGTAGCCTGTCCAGTTGAATAGTTCTTCCTAGCTCCCATGAAGCAACACCTTCACAATCTGTCCTCTTCCATAATTGGGCGCTGAGATTGGACACAAAGAGGAAACCAAGGCCACCACCCTCTGCCCGGATAACCGTTAATTCGAAATCATCTCCCAACATATCCATTGGCAACGGTATCACAGCTAGGCTCTGTCTCTTCAAATCAAACTCGAGAACTCCAGGAGGCTCCCCAACAAGAGTCCAGTAAAGGGAATCCCCAACGAGAACAGCGCGCATTCCAGCAGCGAAAAATCCAGGAAACTCCCCAGTATTAGCCCTCAGTGCTGAGATGAGATTACTCCACAAGCCGGTCTCCGACGAGTAAACACAGCCGAGCACTCGCGTATGCAGTTCGGCCTCGCCCTCGCTGGTTGCCATTACCAAGACAACCTGGAAGTGGACATATCCGGCAGCTCGAAGCACCGCCCCGCTGGTCTGGGGTTTCTGCACATCGAACCACGGGGGAAGCGCAACACGGTTCTGGCCGCCGGTGACGGGGTCCCAGACCAGGACCTGTCTCCGCTTCGGATCCAGCATTAGCACGAGGCCGTGACGGGATCCGAGGGGCAGGAGGCCGTCGCCGCGGGTCCGCTGCAGCGAGAAGCGCCCGGGCGCGACACGATTGGGGGCCTCCAGAGTTGGCTCGAAGGAGATGCGGTAAAAATGGTGGAAGAAGCCGAGGATGAGAGGGTTGCGGCGGTGGTGGAGGCGGAAGCGGCGGGTGAAGCGGGGGTCGGAGACGAGGAGGCGCCAGCGGTTGCAGACCGCGGATGCGCGCGGGAGGGAGGAGGGGTCCGGGGGAAGGCGGAGGAGGATCTCCGAGAGCAGGTTCTCGTCTTCAAGCGGCGGCGCCGCCGCCGCCGGCCAGCTCATGTCGCTCTCTCTCTGGATAGTTTTGTTTAGGGCAACGCACTCTGGCTGCTGATGCGGGATCGATTATCATGTTTGTTTTTCCGAACTTGGGATCGATTATCATGTTTTTTTGCAGGTGGGCCAAAGTGATGCTGAAGACGGCTCCAGAGCAGTACGAATGGGCCCAGAACACGTCCTCACGCAAAAAAAAAAATCCTCACGGTAACATTTGTTTTATACTCTTTTTCTTAAACAAGGCAGCAGCACTCTGCCTCAGTTCATTAAGAGAAGAAACCGCGGCAAATAATGGTTAAAAGTGTACACAGGAGATTGAAAATTAGAGATGAAAACAGCCTGAAAGAACCAAACGGTGGAAATAACTGAGGAATACATAAGAATATGCACAACAAGGTAAAACTATCACAACATTATATTCTACAATAATACTTGGTCTGAAATGAACTTTACATGTTTGATATTGGTACTCAAGTTTGTGTGTATTCATTCCAATATGTTGATTTTCATACATCATTCATATTTTTGCAGGACAAATATGCTGATGAAGGATATGGTATACACGTCATCAATATATATGATGGTGTTCCTCGACTACATTAAAAAAAACTTGTGTACACGGACATATATATGATTATGATTAAGAAATTGCCTATGTTAATTTCCTAAAGGTGCATTTGTCCTAAAGCGCTATATGATGGTCGTTAAATATAAAGTAGTCGGTGAAATTGTTTTTATCAATGAAACTTTCCTCACAGTTAAGAATGACACATTGACATAGGCTATAACCACGGGCTAACAACCGCCAAATTGGGATCGACCATAATACAACCTTTGTCATGCGGAAATTGCTTGTGGAGAATGTACTCCGTAGAGCTTGTTTTTTGAAGTTTTTTAAATCGATATTTTTGAAAATATCCTCAATGTTCAAGATGACATATTCTACGGTCCTGCAAAAATTAACCTGGAATATTTTGTATTCATCCCTAATAATAGAATAATTCGCAATGAATTTTCGAACATTGTCGAAATATCATGGTCAACATTGAAGATGTTTTCACAATTTTTTAAACTAAGAAACGTCCTTCTAAAAAAATCCAAAAAAAGGGCTCCAGAGACGCTCTAGCTTGCTACCAACTGTTCCGTCTTATTGCATGTCAGACAGTGCTGGCCTAGTTACCAACACATGTTAATCATGTCAAAGTGGGTGTACATACCGCACGTCCAGATGTCGTTCTGACAGGAAACTGAGCAAGAGAACCGACTGATCCGATTTCGCACTTACAACAGTGTGACGTATCTCATAGAATATTCCGCATTGAATTTATGCACATTGGTAGAAATAATCATTGTCTATATTTAGGATGTTTTCCACAACTTTTTGGAACTTAGGAACGTCCTTTCCATATCCGTTTTCGCATAAAAGTTTTCGTTTCTGTTTTCGTTCCGCAAAATTCCGTTTCCGTTTCGTATTTCCATTCAGTTTTTGTTTTTTTAGAGATAAAGGGCCTCGCCCCGGTTCCATTAACAATGAAACCACCATACACCAGTCAGAGGTTTAGCTCCCGGGAAGCTGCCACCCGCACGCTCCAGGAATTTATTACAGCCAAGCAACATGAGCCTATCTACGACAGTGCCACCATATTACAAGACTCGTAACAGTTTGATAGACATATAAAACGAGCTGCAGGAACTAAGCTGTGGAGGTGCCTGAGCTAGATGCTCCATGGCTTTCCCCATACCCAAGATTTTCTCTCTTCCTCTTCCCACGACCATGATTCTCCATTGAGGCCGCAGTTTTTCTCTGGGGTACCCGCAGAGACCAACCCAAATGCCAGCGTCATTCCCCTATTTACCAGGGGTACCTGACGTATCAAATTCCTGGACCATGTATTTCGATGGATCCAAAAAGAATGAAGGAGCAGGAGCAGGCGTCATACTCATATCACCAAAGGCGACAAACTGCGCTATATCTTGCAAATGGGTTTCGAGTTCCATCAAATAACGAGGCCGAGTACGAAGGTATAATCCATGGCATGCGCATGGCAAAAGCCATGGGATGCACTCGACTAATGATTTATGGTGACTCTAACTTAGTTATGCAGCAAACAATGAAGGCCTGTGATGCAATCGCAGACAACATGATCGCTTATCGGGATTTGTACAACATAATGGAGGGCAGCTTCGATGGCTGCGAACTACGACACGTAGGGAGAGAAAGCAACGAAGAGGCTGACAAATTAGCCAACATTGCTTCCACAAAAGCACCAGTACCACCGGGTGTTTTCTTTGAACGAATAGAGCGTAGGTCAATCGACAAACGGCAATCGACCACGACAGCAGCTACAGACAAGGCAAAGCGCCAAGCACAGAGGATCCTCCGATTGAGGTACTTCTCATTGAGCCAATATGGACTCAACCTTTTCTCGCATACATACTTCGAAATGAACTACCAGAGATACAAACGAGGCCAGACGCGTCACTCGACGAGCAAAAGCATACACCATAATAAACGGTGATTGTACAACGCAGCACCTCAGGTATGTTCCAAAGTGCATTGCACTCGAAGATGGCAAGGATCTCTTCGGGACATTCATGCCGGTACCTGCGGGCACCACGCGGGCAGTCGATCACTCGTAGCCAAAGCCTTCCGAGCAGGGTTTTACTGGCCTACAGCGCTAAGGGATGCAGAGGACATAGTCAAAAGATGTATTGGTTGCCAGAAGTTCGCTTCCAAGCCACATGCACCTGCATCGGCGCTAAAAACCATACCATTAGCATGGCCTTTTGCCCAATGGGGACTTGACATGGTGGGACCACTGAAAAAATCATCAAAAGGAGGTCATACTCACTTACTGGTGGCAGTCGACAAGTTCACCAAATGGATCGAAGCTATCCCCATCACAAGCTCAACAGCTTCTACGGCAGTTCGTTTCATACAATCGATCATGTATCGATTTGGAGTAATGGATAGCATCATAACTGATAATGGTACAAACTTCACGGCGGAAGAGTTCAAATCCTTTTGCAAGGAACAAAACATCAAACTAAACTACGCCTCTGTGGCACATCCACAATCCAATGGACAGGTCGAAAAGGCCAATGGACTCGTATGCAGTGGCATCAAAAAGAGACTCTTAGTACCACTCAGAAGGGCCGCGGGTGCATGGGTAGATGAACTGCCATCAGTACTATGGAGCTTAAGGACACCCCAAACGCCTCCACAATACACACCGTTCTTCATGGTCTATGGTGCGGAAGCAGTGTTACCATCCGACGTCAAGTTTAATGCACCACGGGTGGAAGCATATGAAGAAAACGACGCAAACAAGGCACTCGAAGACGCAGCCGATTTGCTGGAAGAAGCACGCAATACGGCTTTGGCACGAACGGCCGTTTATCAACAGGACCTCCGCAACTACCATAGTCGTCGATTACGCACACGATCCTTCATGGTGGGAGACTTGGTGCTGCGGGAGAAACAGAAGAAAGTCCATAAACTTGCATCACCATGGGAAGGACCTTACATCATCACAGAAGTCATCGAAGGAGGAGCCTATCGATTGAAGAACGCAAAGACGGCGAAGTAGCATCAAATCCATGGAACGTGGTGCACCTGCGTCGGTTCTATGCATAGATCTCTTAACCTCATATGTAAGAGCGCATAATGTCAAAAACCAGCAAGTTTCAGACGCACTCTTTTCCCTTACCAGGGTACCTAAGGGAACTGGAAGGTTTTTAATGAGGCGGCTTGCTGGTCGAGCATATATTTCGAATAAAGATACATATTACTCCGTATTTCTCATATATGCCTTTACCCCACTCAAACACTCGGGGGCTCGAGCATAAAACATAAGTATCAAAATTCTAGCTCAAAAATCAGTAAACACAAGACAGTCCACCTGATATACTCGGGGCTGAGTCAAACAGAAAACCCCACTCGATATACTCGGGGGCTGGTCAAACAGAAAACCAAACCCCACTCGACATACTCGGGGCTGGGTCAAACAGAAAAACCAAACCCCACTCGACATGCTCGGGGGCTGAGTCAAAACAGCAAATGCACACCTACGATGTCAAGAATGACGTCAATGAGAAGACAGCATCCACGTTCGAGTAAATATTCAAGACTACAATCTACGCAAGACTCAAGACTACAATCGACACAAGATTCAAGACTACAATCGACTGGCAAAAGAACTCCCATGGGAGCATCAAAAATTTCTTTGATTTATCGAAAAGAAACAAAGTTATTGAGATTATCCTCTACTTCAAACGAAATAAAGCATAATCTCGGGGGCTACTCCGCGCTCCCATAGACTTCAAAAAGCAGAAAATTTCGATTGGCCAAAGCAGTGCAGAAGGATGATTTGAGATTGTCCTCTATTGCAAGCAAATAAACCACAATCTCGGGGCTACTCCCACGCGCTCCCATAGATTCTCAAAAAAGGTAAGATTCACTCGACTACAGACTCGATTAAATGTATAAAGTATTTCACAAATCAAAGAATCATACTTCATAAATTCCCGACTACGCCAATCGCGATGTTTCGGATGCTGCATACGCAAATGCAAAGGTAAGACCCGCTGAGTAATCGAGCTGGGCCGAGGGACGCTCCAACAGTGTTTTCCCTTGAATTTTTCCGTGTCAACAGACATGATGAAAATCCTGACGGACGCGTTAGGTATCAAAAGTTAAACTGCAGAACGAATCAGTAAGACCTACAACGGCCTGAGTCGATTTGTCCAGTATGTTCCAGCTTCGAGTCCGGGGACTCGAACCTGATTGATGGCTAGTATGGTTTCGCCCGAATGTGCGGTTAACTGAGCTCGATTTTCGAGTGAATCAGGCCTACTATGTCAATATCCCTAGGCAAAAGTTTCAAAAGTATTCCAGCTTCGAGTCCGGGGACTCGAACCTGATTGAAGGCTAGTATGGTTTCGCCCAAATGTGCGGTTAACTGAGCTCGATTTTCGAGTGAATCAGGCACTATGTCAATATCCCTAGGCAAAATCTTTCGATTGCGTTCCAGGCTCGAGTCCGGGACTCGAGTTGACTGAAGGCTAGTATGGTTTCGCCCAAATGTGCGGTTAACTGAGCTCGATTTTCGAGTGAATCAGGCCTACTATGTCAATATCCCTAGGCAAAATCTTTCGATTGCGTTCCAGGCTCGAGTCCGGGGACTCGAGTCTGACTGAAGACTAGTAAGGTTTTGCTCAAATAAGCAGTTAACTGAGTTCGATATTCGAGTGAATCAGGCCTACTATGTCAATATCCCTCGGTTGGCATACACGTACAATCGAAACAAATTGGAGTTTGAAGAACTACATCAGGTCAGAGAACAAGTTCAGAAGACTATGACGTGCACGATGAAGGGAGCACATGCTCGATTCTTCGAGTCAAGCAAGTACTCGGGGGCTAATGACGAGGTTATACTCTGCGGGTACCCCAGTGTAAGGGTACCTGGTGCACGTGACGATCAAGGAGCCCAAGGATTAGTCGAACCCACGAAGGAAGGCCCAAGACGAAGAGTGCTTTCCAAGTTAGATCAATTCATAGTCGGTTAAAGCTTTCCATACATGTAACCTTGGTCGGTTATGTTTCCCGAGACCCAGCCTCCTATATAAAGGCTGGGAGGGTGATCGATCAAGGGAGGCAATCCATAGCCACCAAAAACCCCGACGAGATCAGCAACTCGCCGAACCCTTGTAACACTCATATCCACATAATCAATACAGACAAGTAGGACGTAGGGGTTTTACCTCACTCGAGGGCCCTGAACCTGGGTAAATCCCGCTTGTCAGCCGTCGATTCCACCGATACTACGCGTTCTCTACCACACAATCAACCCTAGGTATAGCAACCATGGGATTTGCCGAGGGCACACCTCACAGTTAAAGAAACTACTGTTTCTTGTTAGCCACAGTGCCCATAAGACAGCTGCATAGACAACATTTTCCACTAACATCTGTTTATTCGACCACATACTAGTGAATTTATTAACAGTGCAAGTGTCTCTGTCCACACCCAGAATATCCTGGACATTAGACCAAATCTCTTTAGCTACTACACAGTCACAGAACATATGATCAATAGATTCCTCTTCATTACAGAAGAGGCAGGTTAAATCATTAAGATTCTGTCTTTTAACAAGATTATCTCTAGTGAGCAGCTTGTTGTGTGACATTAGCCAAAGGAAAAACTGAATTTTAGGAGGTACTCTAACCTCCTAGAATGAGGCAACATTTACAGGGGTAATTCCTCTAAAATTAACCACAACATAGAAAGATTTGACAGAGTACACCTATTTCGATTCCAACTTCCACAGAAGGCAATCATCTTCATCACTAATGTGCAAAGATTGTGCAATCTGTAGGATTTCATACCATTGTTGTAAAAGTCTATGATCAAAAAATCTCCTAAAAGTGACCTTCATCTGTTCACCATCCCAAATCTCAGAAATGGTGGCAGTTTTCTCATTAACCAGGACATAAAGTTCCCAGTATTGGACGGCTAAGCTAGAGGGACCAAACCAATGGTCCTCCCAAAACCTAACCTTTCTACCATTGCCCACTTTCCATTGATACCCCATTTTGGCTGCTTTGGCTGCCCAAAGCACTCCTTTCCAGAAGGGGGAAGCTCAAGTATCACTACAACAGAAGATGTTAGGATCATTAACCACATATTTATGGTCAATGATCTGCTTCCAAAGTTTGTGGCCATCCAAGTGATATCTTTTCACCCAAGAGGCTAACAAGCAAAGATTTAAGTCTGCTAGGTTAGGGATCCCCAAACCCCCAAAATCTTTCTTTTGTGATACAAGCCCCCGGCCAGTTGGCTAAATGATATTTAAAGTGCCCCTCATAATTATCCCACAAACAATGTGCCATTTGTGAGTTTATTAGGGCTATTGCCCATTTTGGGAACTTAATCACACTCATTAGGTAGATTGGGATGCTAGCTAATACACTCCTAACAAGTTCTAGCTTGGCAGCATGAGAGAGTAATTTCCCTCTCCATCCCCCAGCCTGCCCCAGGATCTTATCCACCAAAGGTTGTAAGTCCTCCTTTCTGAGCTTTTTATAGTGCAGAGGTACTCCTAGGTACTTTAAGGGGAAGTCACCTAGTTTACAACTCAGGATTTGAGCTACCACTCGAGCTTGATCCTCACCTACATTAATGGGAATGAGGTCACATTTATTAAAATTGATCCTCATTCCTGACATCTGTTCAAAGCAAGACAAAAGCCATTTCAAATTCCTAGTTTTGTCTGCATCATTGGTCATGAACAGGAGTGTGTCATCTGCATACTGCATACTGACCACCCCTGTTTGGTTAAAGCTTGTCAGCAGGCCAGTAATCTGATCACAGCTGGCTGCTTTAACCAACATCTTAGTAAAAACTTCAGCTGTAAGATTAAAGAGCAAAGGAGAAATAGGATCTCCTTGTCTAACACCCCTTCCAGCAATGAAGTAATCACTGTTAATGTCATTGATCCTAACTCCTACTGAACCATTGACTAACAGGGTTTTGATCAAATTGACCCATTTAGGGCTAAATCCTCTTGACTCTAGAACTTTAATAAGAAAAGCTCTATCAATTCGATCATATGCTTTTTCATAGTCCAGTTTAAAGATAAATCCAGATTGGTTGTTCCTAACCACATCATGAATAATTTCATGGGCAGAAACCACACTTTCCAGTATATACCTCCCTCTAATGAAGGTTGTTTGGTTCTGAGCAATCAGTGTCTCACAAATAACGCCAAATCTATTTGTGGCACACTTAGAAAAAATCTTAAAGCTACAATTTGTCAAAGCAATAGGTCTAAATTTCTGTATACTTACAGCATTAGCCTCTTTTGGTATCAGGGTGAGCAGAGAAAAGTTCAATCTAAAAAGATCTAGCTCACCCTTGTTCCAGTCATTCAGAAGGGCAATCAAATCATCTTTAATAAGATCCCAGAAATGTTGATAAAACAAGAAAGAGATGCCATCAGGGCCAGGTGCACTTCAGCATAAGAACCAAAAACTGCATCTTTAATCTCTTGCTCAGTAAAATCAGCATCCAGAAAGTTATTTTGTTCAGTAGTAACTCTATCAGTTTGCACCCAAAATTCATTAAGCATATCTATGCCAATTGTGTCTTCCTGACCGAAAAGCATCTTATAATATTGAACAGCAATATCAATAATACCTTTTGGGTCTTCAACCAAACCACTGGGACCTTCAAGAGAAGCAATCTGCTTCTTCCTCCTCCTTTGGTTGGCCATGGAGTGGAAGTATGCAGTGTTTCTATCCCCTTCCAGGATTTGCCTCTCCCTAGATCTCTGCCTGGCCTTAACCTCCTCTTTCTCCATATCTCTGTAAGTTCAGATGAAATAGTTTTCAATCTTTTCTTAGCATTAATTAGGAGAAAGAGTCTGAGTTTCAGACATAATGTCTAATAAATCATACTCAGCAACTAAATGTTGCTTAAGCTTCTTCTGGGCAGATTCCAAATTAATATTCCACCCTTTCACATATCTCCTCAAGTTTCTAAGTTTAAATTGCCATCTATCGATAGCTTTCCGCAGGTTACATGGTAAGGACCAAGCTTTCCCAACTACTTGTTCGAAACCATCTACCTGCAGCCACCATTTCTCAAACCTGAACATTCTATCTTTTGGAACAGTACAAGTTCCAGTATCCAGGACCAGAGGGGTATGGTCACTGCCAATCCTAGCTAGTGTTTTGACACTACTTGCAGGGTAGAGTTGCTCCCAACAAGTAGTAACAAAGACTCTATCCAAGATGGCCATAATCAAATTATCCTGGTTGTTAGCCCAGGTAAACTTCCTACCAACACTTTTTAATTCTAAAAGACCAAATCTATTGATCCAGTCATTGAACAGGTCTGCCCACTGCTGATTGATATTGCCACTACTCTTTTCACTTGCCTCTCTGATGAGATTAAAATCACCTCCAACAACTGTGGGTTCTGCCCAACTAGACAGAACATTGTGAAACTCATGAAATAATGAATTCCACTTTATGTTCATCATAGGCAGTCCCATAAATTGAAATATACCTCCACACAGCATTATCACATTTAGTCCTTAGTAGGGCAACAACACTGTATTTATGTATATTCCAAGATAAAACCTCAAACAAATCCACATTGACACCTACCAAGATACCACCAGCAGTACCATTAGCAGACAGCCAATTCCAGGTATGTTTACCAGTAGGATCCAAGGTTTTCGGCTGACTTATAGTGAAATCAGCTTTTTTGGTTTCAGAAAAACTAATTAAGTCAGGGCAATGTTCTCTAATGAGATCATGCACTCTCAGCAACTTATCAGGCCTATTTAACCCTCTAGGGTTCCAGATAAAGGCCACTACCATTAAAATCTTAATTTCTTCCTACTTCTACTTTTCCTACTGGTCACCTCAATCCAGGGTGACTCAGTGGAGCTGTCATCACTACTGTGATGGCAGTCAGAGGTGCTCTCCACCACCGTATCTGGTGAGGGAACACCACACATATTCATCCCTAGTAACATCAATGTTAACAGGTAAGAACATGTCTGGATTATCATTATGGAATTTTTCTAACCTACTGGTCTCCACATTCTTGACAATCCCAATATTATTCTCTATTTCATTTTCAGAAACACCAAGGCTAATGCCAGCATTTCTAGCAATATGCAACAGAGAACAATTATCTAATGCAGGAAAAGAATTGGAAAAACCATGGATATTACCTTTAGCTTTCCCAGCATCCTTGGCTTTTTTCAATTCTTGAGCTTTCTCCGGTATGGTCTTGCCATCTTTCTTGATCTTGTCACTAGCTCTGGTTGCTTGTACATGTCCCCATTTCTTTTTTTGCTTGATCTGTGGCACTACCACTGTCTGTGTGGCATGCTCAGTATTCTGCTGGCTGTGTTGCTCCTCATCATCAGTATCTTCCATCTGTGACAGCAGGTTGACAGATATATTTTCCCTGGGTGATTTTTCAACCAGAGCAGATGTTAACTCCATTTGCTTCGATTTTCCACCCTGCACTCTGTGCTGTACACTTGCCTCCAGTATCCTGGTTGAAAGAGATGACTGCCCCTCTCCAGCTGCAACTATTCTAGTAACTCCTCTTGATGAGCCAGTGTTTGGGCCAGGAGTTGGGGTGGTAGTCTTGTCAGTGTCCATTCTGGTAGCACCAGCCTGCTCTTTGTCCTGGAGCTCTTGGAAGTCATCCCCAGTCCATCATCTGGATCAGTTGGTTCATTTCTTCCAGGGTAATCGCCATTATCATCATCCAGCTCCAGCCCTCATCAACAGTGAATGAGATCAAGTACAACTGCTACTCCATTTCAAACAGTTTATCTTCAGGTATCTTCTCACCATCTCTCACCGAGATCTTGACCCTGATGATTCTATAGAAGCTCCTGAAGATAGTATGCCAGTCCACATTGATCAGTACTCCTAGTGTAGATGCAACCTGGCAAATAGCCTTCCAGGAACACCACTTTGTAGGGAAGCCTTCAATGTTGACCCACACCTCATTAAGATCAGCAAAAGGTTCAACTTCTCCATTCCATTTAGAGAAAGAGATGCTAACACCTTTCTTCCTCAAGTTGATAGAAGGATATTCTCGATTACGACAGTCATGGTGCTCTCCTACCCCTCCCACCTCCCACACCCTAGCCATGGTGCTCTCTAGGTTCTGCGGCGGATGGATAGCCTTCTCCATTGGGATTTCACGCCTGGCCTTGCGGTTGAGGCGCAGGTGCGTCGTCGTTTCGGATCTTCGGTTCATTTCTCTCCCTCCCCATCTTCGAAGGAGTTCTTTCTTGTGGCCTCCTTTTCTTCGGCTTCCTTTGATCTCTCGATCGAGTCTGTTGGTTTGGCGCTGCAAAGCTGCATCGGTGGTTCTCGGCAAGGTTTTAATGTTGTGCAACTCAGTGATCGCCGGTTTCGATTCTCAGTGAATTCAAATAAAGTTGGGCACTTCATCTACTCCTTGCGTGATCGTGTTTGGCCGGACTTTGTTTGTCATTTTAATCTCTACCGGGGTCTGGCCTCTCACTCTTCTCCGTTTCATCTGATGTTGATGCGGCAAATTGTGAGATGCTGGATATATCTCAGCGCAGTCCAACTTTTTTCAAGCCAAATCTAGATTTCTTAAAGAATTCATCTGGTGATTCTAGTTCTGAACTGGCCAAGTTCGGATTCACTCAGGCTTCATCCTCAAGACATTTGCAGTTTGGTACTCTGAATCTTTCTGCTGACAAGGATTCCTCGTGTAAGGTTTCTGTGATGAACTCTCTGCCGATGATCACGTTTGGATCGATTTCAGTTCCGTTGGTTTCAGATCCTAAAATCCAGGCGAAATTTGTGGGACCAAACTTTCGAAGAGATCAATTTCAATCTATCCCGGTGAATACGCTGTTACATATTATGGACCTCCTTGAATCACGGTATTCCGAAGCTGAGGTGGCAGATGCGGTCAATTTACTTGCAGTTCCCTCTCTGGATTATATTCGTTCAAAATTGCATGTTTGCACTAACTGTGGTAGTCGTCATCTATTGACCAATGCAAGGCAAGAAGATCTTGCCGCTGTTTGAGCCTCCAAACCAATGCAAGGGCAAGAAGACTTTGCCGCTGCCTCGGCTTCGAAAAAAGCAATTTGGATCAAGGCTACATGTGCAAAGTGCAAACTGAGGGGCCACTCAGCCAGAAATTGCAATGTCCGGAAAATCTGGGTTCCTAAAAAACAATCCACCTCAGCAGAGAAGGGTTTCAACGAAATTTGTGGAGGCGTAGTTTCGTTTCCCATACAAAATGATACTACCGATGTTACTGCTACTGATGTCTCTCCTGTCACTGAACTGGTACATGAGGATCACAACGTAGTTGGAGATCATATTCAGACTGACAGCACTACGTTCTTATCTGAACAGATAAACATTCAGCAAACTCTCCAAGTAAGCAACAACCAGGAAACCTGCATGGAAATTGTACCTTATACGGGTCTCTCTCAGGTTCAGCTCTCACTTGCTAGTGTTGTGGTGAGAAATCTTTATACTCCAGATCCATTAGCCGATACCTTTACTCGAGACGTGCAAATGGAGTCACTGTTTTTGGGAAAACTTTTCTGGATAACTGCAACTTGCTCAGTCCAATGGTTGCGACCAGGAACATAGAGAGGAAATGCTACTCTGCTCAGTCCCCAGCGGCTCCAAGCTCTATGGCAGTTGATCAGGTCATTGTCGACAAAGAAAAACTATTATTGAAACCTCTAAGCCTATGCAAGAGCAAGGATGTGATGAGGCTGTTTGCAATACTTTACTCAGAATGCATGTGTTTCGACCAGAAAGCGAAGGGGAAGATGTTGTCAACCCCATCAGAAACAACGGAGGTCAGAAGAAGTGCAAGATCCAATAAATATCAAGGGTTTAAGCCCAAATCTGTTGCTGACACCAAGCCTCCGAAATCAAAGGTTAAGGCCAGGAAGATACCAGCTGTTCCTTTTGCAACGAATGCAATTTCTGATGATCAAGTCTCCACTATTCAAGAGGAGGATGAGGTTGAAATTCCAGCTCCGACACCAATTCCTGTGCTTCAGAACATCGGTGTTCACCTTTGTGGTGTCCCAGCAAGTGAGCTCTCTCCCAAAAGTTACTTGTTTAGGCAGGTGAGGAGGCAGTGGAGAAATAATTTTGGTGATGCATTATCTGAAAAGTGGTTAGTTTATTTTGGAACATCAGAGGTTTAAATTCAGTGGAAAGCAACTAGCACTTATGAATGCTGTTATCTCCAGTGGATGTGAAGTTATTTGCATACAGGAAACTAAGAAGGACCATTTCGATGCTGCCTTATTAAATCCTGTTGTCCTAGCCGTTTTGATGAATTCACTTATATACCTTCTGTGGTGCCTCCGGGGGTATTATTATTATCTGGGACAACACTGTTTTCAATGGCCTTGTTATGCATTGTGAGCCATTTGCAATTTCCATTCATTTCACATCCACTCAGTCCTCTCAACAGTGGGTTTTAGTTAATATTTATGGCCATGCAGTGGCGACAGAGAGATAATTTTGTGCTGTGGTTGTATGACTTACAAATCTCAGTGGCAGAGACTGGCTCATTTTAGGGGATTTTAACTTCATTCAGACACCAGAGACAGAAACAAACCGGGAGGCTCTTGTTCGGATATGTTACTCTTTAATGATATTATTCGCAGCCAAAATTGGACAGAAATACCTATTAAAGGTAGGGCTTTCACCTGGAGCAACATGCAGCAATCTCCCCTTCTTCAACAGCTCGATTGGGTGTTTTCTTCTCCCATTGGACTAGTTCATATCCTGGTACCTTTGTTTTACCTCAAGGAAACCTGTGTCAGACCACACACCATGCATTGTCACTATTCAGACTAAAATTCCTGCAGCAAGATTTCAGATTTGAATCTTACTAGTCGGCTCACCAAGGTTTCTTGAAACTGTGGCTAAAAGTTGGGAAAAACCAACATGGAAATCGAATAGTGCAGCAAATCTTAATGCCAAATTAAAGAGATTGAGGTATGACCTTAAACATTGGAGCAAATCAATTTCTAAGCTGAAGATATGTATTGAAAATACAAATATGGCTCTTCTGGAATTGGATAACCTAGAAGATAGAAGAGTTCTCTCATGCCCGGAGCTAAATTTCAGAGATATACTCAAGAAACATTATTAAAACTCTTAGATTTTCAGAGGCTGTATTGGAAGAATAGGTGCACCATCCGATGGACTAAGCTTGGTGACGAAAACACAAAGTTTTTTCACTCACTTGCCACTGAAAGATATAGGAGGAATAATATTGCAAATCTGGTAGCACCAGATGGATCTAAGTTTCCGATCATGCAGGGAAAAGAAACTTTTGTTCAGCACATACAGAGAACGGCTTGGCACCACAACGGATCCCCCAATGCTTTTTATCTTGCTAACTTGATTCAGCCAGTGGCAGGCCTGCAACAGCTATCTTCTCCTTTTACAAGGAAGAAATTGACCGAGTTATTAGAGAGATGCCACCAGATAAAGCTCCCGGCCCATTTCAATGGACATTTCATCAAAACCTGCTGGCATATAATCAGAGAGGACATTTATAAGCTCTGTTTTGATTTCTATGAGGGGAATCTAAATATGGAAAGCATCAAGATGGGACATATTACCTTAATCCCAAAAATCCCACACCCACAACACCCAATGACTCAGGCCTATTACTTTGCTTAATCGTTGCCTCAAAATAATTACCAAATTATTGGCTAATAGGTTACAGAAAGTCATCTTGTCCATTGTACACAAAAACCAATATGGTTTCCTTAAGGGAGGAATATCAAGATTGCTTAGCATGGGCCTTTGAGTATATTCATCAATGTTCTACTTCTGGGCAGGAAATTGTACTGCTCAAGTTAGACTTTGCTAAGGCATTCGACACTATCGATCATGGTGCTATGCTTAATATTATGCGACACATGGGATTTGATGAAGGTGGATTAGTTGGGTTTCGGCTATTTTGGTTCAGGAAAGTCCTCTGTGTGTTAAACGGAGTGCCAGGGAGACAATTCTTTTGTAAGCGGGTGTTCGACAAGGAGACCCATTATCTCCCCTTTTATTTGTACTAGCTGCAGATGTGCTTCAGTCAGCAATTAATGATGCTTTTCGGAGAGGTATCTTAAGAGCACCATTTTCACCTCATTTCAGCCAAGACTACCCTGTGGTTCAATATGCCGATGACACTATAATTATTTTGCCGGCACAACCTGATCAAGTTACAGCCCTACAACTTATTCTCAACCAATTGCGACTTCAGTTGGTCTGTACATAAACTTCCACAAATCTTCCATGATTTCAATCAATGTTCCTGTTCATGAGGTGAATATTTTGGCTGCATGCTTGGATGTACTGTTGGGAAAATGCCTTTTACCTATCTTGGACTTCCCCTTGGAACTACTAAACCTACGGTGACAGATCTTATGCCATTGGTTTGTAGAATTGAGAGACAAATGACAGCCACTTATAATATGATGTCTTACAGTGGCCGAGTGACATGTATTAATTCTCTTTTGACTTCGATAGCCACCTTCACCATGTGTGCTATTAAATTACCTCCATCATCCTAGAGCATTGCGAGAAGATCAGAAGACATTGTCTCTGGAATAAGAAGACTGAAAATGGTGAAAAATGCAATTCCCTAGCAGCATGGGACATGGTTGTAGATCAAAAAAAAGGGAGGAGTTGGAGTCCTAAATCTGAAAGTCCAGAATGATGCATTACTGCTTAAGTACTTGCACAAATTCTATAATCAAGATGACACACCGTGGGTTCAACTAGTATGGAATGCATACTATCAGGATGTAGTACCTCATGCAGCAAGCCCCTGTGGGTCCTCTTGGTGGAAACAGATTATGAAACTTCTCCTATTTTCAGAGGAATAACGCATGTCAGGTATCTCGAGGAAATTCAGTGCTGTTTTGGAAGGATCATGGTTAGATGACATTCTTGAAACTGCTTTTCCTAGAGCTTTCTCCTTTGCAAAAAGAGAAGACATCTCAGTTCGGGATTTTCTTTCCACCAGCCAGCTTGGGAAGTGTTTCACCTGCCCTTTCACCGAAGCTATGGATGAAGTAAGAAATATTCAGCTGCAAACAGCTCATGTCTTCTTGGAAGATCAGAACAAGGATAAATGGACATATGTGTGGGGAACTGAGACATACTCATAGCAAGTTCTACAAATTCTGCTTCAAAGACCATGACCCTCATCCTGCTTTTAATTGGATTTGGAAAGCGAAAGGAGTACCAAAGCATAAATTTTTCGCATGGTTACTCTGCTCTGATCGCCTCAACACACGAGATATGTTACGAAGAAGGCATTACACTATCAATTCAGGTGATGAATGTGCTTTATGTTCGGATAATGTGGTTGAGACAGTTGAACATCTTTTCTTCCACTGTACTTTTAGCAAGACATGTTGGCAGAAAATTGTATTCATTGGCAGCAGCAAGGAGATAGATTACAAATTCTGCTATCTGCTAAATCAGCTTGGAGGAAGCCGATGTTTCAAGACATATTCATGACTGCTGCCTGGAGTATATGGAAGGAGAGGAACAATCTCATCTTCAAAGGAATAAATCCCTCGATTCAATCCTGGGAAGCTAGGTTCAAACAGGATTTCGGTCTTCTGGTTCATAGGACCAAGACTTCTAAGCACGATTTCATTAAATCTCTCAGTAGTTAGTAACATCTAGCTTTCGAACCCCTCTTATATCTACGCTGTGATGTAATGATGTAATTATGTAACTGTTGGCTCTACCCCTTGGGGGTCTTATTAATATAGAGGCAGTAGGGTCCTCCCCTACTGTCATAAAAGTTTCAAAAAAAATAGAAGGATATTCTACTAAGTCATCTATCTTCTTGTTTGGGGGTAGTCTGAGCATATACTTGTTGGGTGCTCGCTGTCTGAACTGCCAGTACCAGTTCATCTTCCACATTTCACTCAGATTCTGCTCTAGTTCTTGCTCATTAACTTCCCCTTCCATGATTGTTATAATACCCACATTATCAAAATTCCGCCATTTTGTTGCTTCTGGGCCTTCAACTTCTACATGAAAGAAGCCCAGTCCAGGGCCGACACTCCCCCAGTACTGAGCCATTGGCATGGGTTTGTACCAATCAAGGCAAGCATCCATGTGATGCCCTACCTTGCCACAGATGAAACACCTCCTATTTTCATGGTAGACCCCAACATAGTGGCCATGCTCCCCACAATTGTAGCAGATGACATCCTTGTACCTGGGATCATACACCACAACCGGTCCTTTATCTTTCTCCACGGTTTGTTCTGTCACCTGTGGTTGGGCTTGTGGTTGAGCTGCACCTCCTTGTTGCCCGACTTTTTTCTTTTGTTTGCTCTTCTGCTGTGAGCTAGCACAGCTTGTCTGGCTCGGGGCTTGAGGATGTGTTATCTGCCCAGGTTGATTTTGCTGGCTACTACCAACAGCTTGATTTTGAGTAGCGTTGGCAGACATCATCTGATTCTGCAACATAGGTGGGGGAAACATCGGGTATGGAGGCCAGGGACCTATCGGATACTGGGGAAACATCCCCTGCTGCTGCATCATCTGAAACATCTGCCCAGGGTCGAAACCCCCTGGCTGGATTTGCACTGGAGCCACGGGATACTGCTGATTCTGACTTTGATTCGGGGCACTAGGTCGATGAGTACCTGAGGACGACGAGATGTTCGACCGGCCTGGCTGCGGCGCCCCGCGACCTCGCCCGTCGTATCCTGCACCCGCCATCAGCGCCGCCGCGTAGGTTTCGTGGCCTGCCTCCTTCCTCCACCGATCCTCTGAGAAACTGAAGGTTCTCGGAGTTGGCAATCGGTCGTCGGGAGAAGCAGGGAAGCAGTCCTTCGCCTCGAATGATCCCTTCTCAAACAGCCCCATCTCGATCCAGACGAGATTTGGTGAAACCCTAACCCTACCTCGGCGCCGTTGTGGTCTTCTCTCTCTCTGATATCTCACACCTCGCGGTGGATGTATCGAAGGCGTACTCCTCGCACCCGTGTCCCTCTCATGGCGGCCAGAGGCTCCTGGGCCATGGATATCACCAGCTGTCGCGCATCGGCGTCGCCCAAGCCATGACCGACCGGCATGTGGGTCCTAGAGATTCAAATCTCCATTCCCGCGCCTGTCGATGGAGCTCGGAGCACGCCGCCGGATCGGCGAAGGGCTTGGTCTCGCGCATGGTGAGGGATCTCCCCGGGACTGAGGGCGGCTTGACGCGATCCCCTCTCCACCCCTTGCTTCTCCTCGAACTGCGCCCGCATAGGTGCGCGGCGGGCTTGGCCTGTTCGGGGAGCTTGGGTTGACCGCCGGAGATCTCTCTCCGTTGACTCGTACCGGCGGGCATCGCCGCGACGGCGGCGGTGGGAGAGGCGGCGGAAGCGGAGGAAGAGTCATCAACTTTCTGGCGGAATGGTGTTTTCCTATCAAGGACCGTTTTCTTCAGTTTTTGTTTTTCCAGGGAAATGTTGGAAAGTTTCCGCTTGAAACATACTCCCTCCGTTCCAAAATAACTGTCTTAGATTTGTCAAAAAGTGGATGTATCTAGACATTAAACAAGTATAGATACATCTACTTTTGGACAACTTTGAGACACTTATTTTGGGACGGAGGGAATAGCTGCTAGAGATGCTCTTAGCAGCGTCACTTGTGAATCTGCAGAATAAAACCTAGGATTTAACATGGAGAGCCATAAAGGATAGAACATCAGATTAACACGGACAGCAACAATCGAGTTATCTGAGCTACAATCAGTCCCTGCCACTAACCTTACCATTTGTGCTTGAGTGCAGCTGGCCGTGTTCGCAGCTTGTGTACCCTAGCCAACTACACCTTTGTGTAGGAAAACGTGCTATATTAGCAGAGGCGATCGCGCCGGCAGTTCATGCGCTACAATATTTCTTCAAAGCGTCAGGAGCTACAGTTTCGCCTCTGATAATGCTGTGATTACTCTTCCCTGTCTTTATTTTGCCACGACTAACAAAGGTCTCTTATTCTTCAGGAGCTAAATACAAACACAAAAAAGGCTCAAACGCCAGACAACTCATCGAACCAGTCATTCACCACATCTCCAAGAAAAGGGAAACGAATAGTCCCAGTTTGCAGAACAGCATCCTGCTTGGATTGATGGATATGTGGAAACGAATATCACTGGAATCGGGTAAAAATTCAACAAATACAGACACCCAAAGAATGAGACATAAGCAGAAACAGGACATCGCACGGAATCAGGTAAATGATTCAACAAGCAGAAACAGACAAAATGGGACATTAGCAGAAAATTCACGTCCAAAATCTCCCAACCTGATACAACTTAGGGCATATAAAACAGTGAAAAGATGAAGACAACACGTGCTTGCATGAGAAGCTTAAAGGAAATGAACCACAACACGAGTACTGCCTACTACTTAATCGAAGCAAGATAGTGTAACTCCTACAAGTTCAGAATTTGATAATAGGTTGAAGTTGGCAACATTAAACGGTTAACTGCTACAAGTTCACTTCCCAGTTGATCAGCTGTGTAGATGGTCCGCCTGAAGTTGTCCAAACAGAAACCTTCAGCAAACAAGCCCATTCCTGCATCTCAGCAGTCGTAATATAATTCTAGATACCTATGGAACAAAAAAAGGTCATTAGTCAAACCAGTTTGTACTATTCAATCATTGAAAATACATCAAAGTTCTACAATCACATGTTTTTATGATAAGAACTCGACTATTCTACCAAAACCTTCCAAGGCTGAATATCCCACCATTAGTGGAAAAATAACCAATAGAAACACAGAAAAAGAATAGGTAAATATGTAGTCTTGTGGCCACATTTGCAACCTCTGTATCTAGCAAAATCTTGGGCATTTTTGTCATCTGATCTCAGTAGAGCCTAGGAGAAAGAACCAAACCAAGCAAAATCATGAGGCAGGCAAGCTTGCTTCAACACGCTTAATCGGAACAAAATATAGCCACTGTATCCTACAAGGTAAGTAGGACTTGATCTTAGCAATCTACTGCGCCTTTGTCATGCCATTTGGCTGATTGTGTCCAGAGATTAGATAATAGAATGAAAAGTTGACTCCTATAAGTCCACTTCCTAGTTGACCTTCATCATGCACGCTATGTATGTAGATGGTTGATCTCCCCGTGAAGTTACCAAAAGCAGAGAAAAACTACAGCAAACAAGGCCTTTCCTCCATCTCAGCAACCAGAATACAATTCTAGATATCGTAGAGCAATCGACATCATAATCAAACCAATTTGAACTACTCCGTTAAAGTTAATAAACAAATATTAGCTTCAACATTCTGGAAATTGGTACCAAAAACTCCAAGGTGCAATCATCTCAGCATTATTGACAAAACCAGCAGTACGATGGCACACTTTGATCTTCCATTCTATTGTTAGCACATTCCAGTATTTTTGCCATCCGGTCTCAGAGAGGCTAGGAGACTAGTGGTTCAAATACATCGCAAAACATCTGAAATATTCTTCATGATCATGGACATATGAGTAGAAAGCAGAACCAATGACATTTCAGGGGAAAGCCAGATAAAGACGCAAAAGATTCAGAAGATATTAAGACACTCACAGGTGTGATTTAATAAATCTTAAGGTTTTTTGGCACAATATTTTAAATGAATAGACAAACCACACCTACTCTCAAATGCAGATATTTAGCTAAATCACAAGAGAGAGGTTATGTAGAGTGATTCTTGAGGTCAATCCACGCCATCGAACAAAACAAAATATGCCTATACTGATAAAAGTAGCAACATAATTGATCATAACTTCAAATACAAATAAACATAGTCTGAAAATATGAAATGAACTAGACTTTTTTCCTTGAAGAAATGGCATTGCCACTTGCAGCAGGAGTACAGGACTACCCTACATGTGATAAAATGAACAATTGTTTTGCATATTTTAAACCAAGCCGATTAAAGATTATTAGCACATATATGAATATTAAATAAAACAATAACCGGTAGTAAGCTTGCAAAATGTACATATTGGAATAACTAGTTGTAAACTTCCAACGAAGATCAATTACATGTAAGCTTCCTAATGCACATATAGAGCTATATATCTGACATTTTAGTTGGTTCAAGCTAGTTTTACATGTAGAGACAGTTTGTTGCCTCGTCCAACAATAATGATAGCTCAGATTATGGGACAAAATAGTTCAGAACAACATCAACAAGAGCAATAGTAATAATTGATAACCCACTACTTGAACCTATTAGCTTGACCCTAAAGGGTGTGAACATAAGAAGGCATCAATAAGATATTTAGATAAACTCTAAGGCGTAATTTGATAAAAGTTTAGGTTTGGCACAATATTATAAATGAATAGACAAAGCACACCTATTGTCAAATGCAGATATTTAGCTAAATCACAAGAGAGAAGTTGATTCTCTGATACCTCGGAGTATTCGGACAGAATAGTATAGATCTCTAGCAGCAATATATATAATTGACAAAACACTACTTGAAACAATTAGCTTGACATGAAAGGGTGTGAACCACATTCCATCAACCAATCGTCGAATAATTTGTTCTACTATACGCGCAGTGTAGAGGCATGCTATTACCTGCAGCGTAGACACTTTCAAATGGTAAACAGTGAAGCAAGTCATGGGCTTCAGAAACTTTCTTGAACTTCAGTGACTCAAGCTCGACCATGACGACGCCCACAACTGTCCATAGGAACACCACACTGTTGCACTCAGCAAACCCTATTATGCTCCAATGTCTCCAATGTCTTTCCTCCACTGAATCGAGCGAAAGTAGATTGTCCAGTTCAATAGTTCTTCCTCGCTCCCATGAAGCAACACCGTCACAACCTGTCTTCCTCTTCCATAATTTGGCGCTGAGGTCCTTTCTGGACAGAAGGAGGAGACCAAGCCCACCACCCTCTGCCCGCATAACCGTTAACTGGTTTTCGTATTGGACGTTGATGCCCATTGGCAATTGTATCACAGCTAGGGTCTGTCTCTCCAAATCAAACTCGAATATTTCAGTAAACTCCCCATAAAGAGTCCAGTAAAAGGAATCCCCAACGAGCACCGCAGGGTTGGGAGACAGAAAAGCGGTGGAGGCAGGCGACGTTGAGATGAGATTACCCCATAAGCCGGTCTCCGACAAGTAAACACAGGCGTACCATCGTGTAGGTACTTCGTCGTCGCTGGTTATCAACACGACCCGAAAGTGGACGTCTCCGACAGCGCGAAGCACCGCCCCGTGGGGCAGGGGGTCCACCACACCGAACCTCGGGGGAAGGTCAATATGGTGCCGGTCGCCGGCGACGGGGTCCCAAACCAGGGCCTGTTTCCGCTTCCGGACCAATGTTAGGACGAGACCATGACGGCATCCGAGGGGCAGGAGGCCATCGCCGGGCAAGGAGAAGCGGTCGGGCGCGACACGATTAGGGTTCTCCAGAGTTGGCTGGAATGAGCCCCCATAAGGTTTGAAGAAGCCGAGGAGTGGAGGGTTGCGGCGGTGGTGGAGGCGGAAGCGGCGGATGAAGCGGGCGTCGGAGATGATGTGGCGCCAGCGGTTGCAGACCGCAGATGCGCGCGGGAGGGAGGAGGGCTCCGGGGGGAGGCGGAGGAGGATCTCGGCGAGAAGGTTCTCGTCCTCCAGCGGCGGCGCCGCCGCCGGCGAGCTGGGGCGGCGGCGGTGGATGCTCATCTCGCTCCTCTCGCTGCCGATTTTTGTTTTTTTAGGTCATCGGCTCTCTGCAGATGCGGGAAGAAATGCCAGGACGGCGGACACGGCGATTTGGGTACCCAGAAAAAAAAATTCCGAATGTCAAATTCGAAATTTTTTTTTTGCATGTAGTCCAACATATTTGAAGTCAGCACAAAAATTGACATGGTGAAAAAACTTTTTTTGCAACCTGTGCAAAAAAAGACAAATTCGGACATACCGAAATGTATATGTACGTGTCCGAATTTTGTCTTTTTTGTACAGGTTGCTAAAAAAGTTTTTTCGCCATGCCAATTTTTGTGCTAACACATCACGCTGTAATTTGCATCCAGATTTTTTTTCGGAATTTTTTGACATTCTGAAAAAAAATTAAAAATAAATTACGTAGTGGGATCATCTAGACCCGCGAGCCGTTATGAATATCCGCAGGACGGCAGTGTATCTTATCACTGAAGCCAACAAGGCCGGAATGAAGCCCAAGATGACTTGCTGTCTCGATAGTCATTTTTTTTTTTAACAAATTTCGGTAGTCATTGTTACGCTGCTTACAAAAAGATGGTTATTCTAACGGAGATGCTACCACATGGTGATTTCGTCAAGATTCTTGCTATTTACGGGACACTAAGCCTTCCATGAACCTGAAGAGTCCTCTCAATACTTTCTCCGTCATCACAAGTTCTTGAGTGATCTACCACACTTCATGTTGGTAGAGTCGTTTAGCTTTCACCTCTTCCTGAGATTGCTTGTATTCATATGAACTTGTGTATGATTAATGGACCAGTCTGGCTTATGCTAAAAAAGGACACTTGAATCTGTTCGACGCGGCGTCTCCTCGCCGGATTCTGTGTTGCGGCGGAACCGGATCTTGAGTTCGGAGGAGGAACTTGCAGGTTGGTGCATCGCGGCGGTGTCGGCGGCTCAGGGTGTCCGTTCTTCGGTAGTCCGGCGACTTCCCAGCTGCAGAGGAGCTGTCTCCCATCCATGGCGTCGAGTGGAGCAGGTGCAGTGGCGCGCCACCGGGCCGCTCTGGTCTTCGGCGACGCTGGGTTCTAGAGGTGGGCCGATTTGTAATTTCTTTGTTTCTCTGGATCTAACTGTAATGTTCGATGCATCAATATAAGTTTCTTCTCACCGCAAAAAAAAGAAAATAAGATATATCATGCTTCCGTACGGGTTTCCTCCGCACGGGTTTTCGCCGGCGAATTTGTGATTTTGTATTCCTCTGCACCGTTTTTTCGCCTACAAATTTGCCTAGGATTAACATGGAGAGCAACAATCGTGATTATCTGACCTACGTCGCTATGATTATCCCTGCCACTACTAGCATAAACATTCGTGCTTTGTGACTGCCATTGCTGCGCCGCTACGACCAGCCACGCGAGACACCATCTTCAAGATCAGTACGAAATGAGCCCACACCAGCCACCAGCTCCTAGTTCGTCTTGACAGTCTCAAGAACATACAAATGGCGCTAATATTGCTTTGTCTTGCTTCTGCCTGTCCTTATAACAGCAACCAAGCTACTCGTCTTGTTAAATTTTGCGATGAACAAGTGAAACTTATATATTTCAGAAGCTAACCTCATAAAATATTTCAAATGACACACGACTCATGAAACCCTTCGGTCGCTGCATCTCAAAGAAAAGGAAATGGAAGGAACAAATATCACTAGAATCAGAAAATTCAGCAAAGCATGGAGACAGCAAATGAACCACAAGGTATGAAGGTAAGTAGTACTTAATCGAAGACAGTCACTGACTCGCTGTATCTTGATCATGCTGGCTCCGCTGCCAGTAGCACGAGTGTACTGTAGATGCCGCACATACAACATGATCCCAAAAAAGAATCGGCCACACCCTGCCTGGGCTAAGGGATATGGAAATTCAACACAGGCACCCACAGAATGGGACCAGACATTCGGCATCTAAACCTTCCGACATGGTACAACTTGGAAAATAGTCAAACAGTGAGAAGATAAAAGGCATACGTACACACACAAAAAGTAACTAAAAGATCATCAGGCAGAAAGTGCTTGCTTGGAAAGCTTAAAGCAAATGAACCACAAGCTAAGTACTACTTAATACAAACAGGTCATCATGCCTGCTGGCTAATTGTCTCCAGAATAAGATGATGGATCAGAGCTCGCAAACTTAACTGTTAACTCATACAAGTCCACTTCCCAGTTGACCAGTGCATGCTATGCAGATCTCGACCACCACGTGAAAGTTACCAAAAACAGAAGAAGCTATAGCAAACAAGCCATTTCCTCCATCACATCTACCGGACAACAATTCTAGGTACCTGTGGAGCAATTCATGTCATTAGTCAAACCAATGTGTAAAAAAAAAATGTGTACTATGTATTTATGGAAAATCCGTTAAAGCTATAGCATCTCACACATGTTGATGATTCAAACAGTAACCATAAACTTCACATTGTGGAGGTGGTACCAGAAACACCAAAGCTGAATCATTTCAGCATTGTGGCAAAAATACAGCAGTAGGAACAGAGATATCAGTTGGTAATTTGCAGTGCAACGGTGCACTTTCAACTTCTATTGTTAGCATATTATGTGGCCATCTGGTCTCAGTAGAGGCTAGGAGACCACTGGTTCAAATATCTCCCTTAGAGTCACATGATAAAGGGACCAGTTGAGAACCATCTAGCTTAAAAAATCATTCGAATATTCTTCATTATTATGGACATGTCAAGAGGTCATGGAGTAGAAATGTGCCAACTAATGAAATTGAATTAAATCAAATTCATGGCGTAGAATCCTCAAGCAATTGATCATACACCATCTTATTAATTAGTACTTTCTTCAGTAATAAATAAATTTTACTTTACACTGCTCGGTATACAATACTTTGACCACCTCCTCTAACAAAAATATGCCAGAAATAACAAAAGCTGTAATTCGTGATGGAAGCAGTTTTTATGATGAATCCAGTCTTGTCATTTTGATCATGTGTTCATCATAAAGTATTAAACTATGGTGTAGGAATTGAAGAATTAGACTGCAGGAAAAGCATACCAACACGTAGCTTATACCAACACAAAGCAAGGCTACATTTAATATCCTAGTGGCTAATTAGAATGACAACGGATATGCCACAAAAATATCTAGCCAAACCATCTGACAGTAGAAAAAACGTCCACTGAAGAAAAATCATAGGATTATTGTTTTTTCAAGATTGTCCAACGACACTAATAACTACCGTGGTCAGTAGTACAGGACAACTGATCTAGCAGAAATATAAAAAATAATTGATACCACACTACTTGAAACTGTTAGCTTCACACGAAAGGGTGTGAACGACATTTCCATTAACCAGTTGTCGTTGGTTTTGTAATAACCACAGTGTAAGGGCATGCTATTACCTGCAGCGTAGACAGTTTCAAATGGTAGACATTCCAATATGTTGGTTTGGAGAACTTCCTTGAACTGCAACGACTCAAGATGGAGCATGAAGAGTCTGATACGTGTCGACAAGAACACCACATTATTGCACTCAGCAAACCCTACAACCTTTAGGTTGTTTCCGTCCTCTTCTGAATTTAGGGAAAGTAGCTTGTCCAGCTCAATAATTCTTCCTAGCTCCCATGAGCCGTCACAGTCTGTCTTCCTCTTCCATAATTGGGCGCTGAGGTCCCCTTCGGGTACAAGGAGGAAACCAAGCCCACCACCTTCTACCCGCATAACCGTCAATATGTGATCCTGTAGGAGCTGGAGGTTCATTGGCAATCGTATCACAACTAGGCTCTGTCTCTCCAAATCAAACTCGAGTATTTCAGTAAACTCCCCAAAAAGAGTCCAGTAAAAGGAATCCCCAACGCGAGCAGCAGGCATTGTAGACATAGCATATTCCTCGGTGTAAGAATTGGTGGAGGGAAGCCGGGTTGAGATGAGATTACCCCATAAGCCGGTCTCCGACGAGTACACACAGCCGAGCACACGCACTCGTGTATGCAGTTCGTCGTCGCTGGCTGACATGGCCAACACGACCGGAAGTGGACGTCTCGGCAGCACGAAGCACGTCCCCGCTGGGCAGGGCGTCCTCCTTATCGAAGAGCGGGGGAAGGGCGATACGGTGCTTGTCGCCGGTGACGGGGTCCCAAACCAGGACCTGTTTCCGCTTCGGGTCCAACATTAGCACGAGGCCATCGCGGCATCCAAGGGACAGGAGGACGTCGCCGGGTCCTTCTGCAAGGAGAAGTGCCCGGGCGCGACGCAATTAGGGGCCTCAAGAGTTGGTTGGAAGGAGATGAAGTTGAAGAAGCCGAGGAGGGGAGGGTTGCGGCGGTGGTGGCGGCGGAAACGGCGGATGAAGCGGGCGTCGAGACGATGTGGCGCCATCACTTGCAGACGGCGGATGCGCGTGGGAGGGAGGAGGGATCCGGGGGAAGGCGGATGAGGATCTCGGAGAGCAGGTTCTCGTCTTCCAGCGGTGGCGCCGCCGCCGGCGAGCTGGGGCGGCGGCGGTGGGTGCTCATCTTGCTCATATTATTCCAAATTTCCTTTGTCCTTTGCACTTCCTGTCCTTTTAATACTCCTTTTTAAGTGGCCAGCTAATCCATTGTTCTTTGCACTTCCTGTCAAATATCACACACTCATATTATTCCAAATTTCAGCATCTTAAGATCGAGGTATTTCATTTAAACTGTAATCGTTTGAACGAAACATCAGAAAAGTTCATGATTTTAGCTACAAGAGTTCATCTTTTTTTTCCAAGAACCAATATATTTGCATTAATAGAGAACAAACAGATGTTTACAAACAAGGACTGGTACTAGGTGGCATTCCAGCCACCAGCATGTTTGATTGAAGTACTCATGTAATGGCCTTGTTCCCACCGAGTTTATCCACTGCAAGACCAAGCCGCCATGGCCATACTCTAGGTCGCCCTTTTCCAGACGGCGGCGGCGGCAGTTCTAGTCGGTCCTAGGCTACAGAGCACAGAGTCGAGAGGGGGTCGGTCCAGGTGGTGCAGCAGCTGACCTGAAGACGAGGACGCGGTCGGAGAAGGAGCGACGGCGACAAAACCGTGCAGGGGATGCGGCGGCCGGAGGCGAGGAAGAACGCGGCTTGATCTGTTCGTTCCGTACGTCCCGGCAAGATTGACTTGGAGGGGACGAAGCGGGGGTTGAGGTGGAGTGTCTGGACTGCTCGGGGGAGCTCGGGGTGGCCGACGACGGAGGTTAGCCGGCGACCATGGCGGCTGTGTTCGGGAATGGGGAGGAGGACGAGGAGAGATGTGTATCTGTCAAATGGCCAAGTGCTACAACGTTTTTCCAGAGTAAAATGCAGTACGGTAACTAGTAGGGTGGATATGGACTCAGCTCGACTTGACTCGACTCAACTCGTAAATACTCGTTAACGAGCCAACTCAACTCAACTCGTTAACTAAACGAGCACAAGACCCCAACTTGGCTCGGCTCAATAAAAACTCGAAGTGGCTCGTTAAACTTATTAAACTCGGTAACAAACGTTAACAACATAAACGTGTATGGCGTGAGTAGTCCATAATATAACATAAACTTAAATATTCAAATATTGCTTATCAAATCATTAACAATAGCATAAAAATTGACAACATGACAGAAAATAACAGCCAAATATGTCTAGTCGCTATGCTCCTGTGTAGGTATGGCCTATATAATGTGGGCATTATAGATCTGAACTTTGTGTTGCATGTTGATGAACAAAAATATTTAATAAACTAGCCCCCTAATTAGTAGTCATAGGGATATTACGAGCTAAACGAGTTTAACGAGTACTCCTAACTCGACTCATTAAACTCGTTTTGTTAATGAGCAAGAAATGTCAGGCTCAACTCATTAGTGCCCGAGTTTGAGCCGAGTTGAGCCGAGTTTTCGAGTACTCATTAAACTCATGAGTTTCGAGTTTTATTTCCAGCCCTAGGTAACTAAACTTGTCCGACATGAACGATTTGGTCACTTAACTCAGGAAAACAAATTTTTCGGCTTGTCGAAAAAAAATGAAACTTAGATTGTCCTGTATTACACGTTTGACACAGGAGATGGGCGGCGGCGGCGGTGTTCGAGAGCCAAATGGGACGGGATGGGAGTGTTGGATATATGCCCAAAAGGCAATGTATTTATACATGTGACAATGTATTTGGTGAGGTTGAGCAGCCTGTGAACAACCCTGATGAACCAGTTCTGATCACCCCTCCCCAGAGCCCTGTGATTGCTGCTGCACCTGAGGTTGTTGCTGTTCCCATTGTTGCTGCTGCACCTGATGTTGTTGCTGTTGTACCTGATGTTGTTGCACCTGAGGAAGTGCAAGAACCAATGCTTGTTCCTATCCAGCCAGTTCCAGCCCCTGCACCTGCACCTGCAATGCAAGACATGGATATCGATATCGAACCTGTTGAAGCTGCTCCTGTTGATAATGTTGTAGTTGATGCTGTTGCTGATGAGTTGATGCTACCTGTAGCTGCAAATAACCAGCAAGCTGTCATCCCTCGTGGTCGAGGTGGTCGCAAGAAGAAAGAGGCAGGGCCCTCCACTGCAGTTGGGCTCAGAAGAAGCAACAAAATTGTTGGGCTGCATGGTGGATACAAGAATGGAAAGAAACCAGAAGGAGCTGAATCAGAAGAAGAGGATGAATCAGAGAATTCTGGGAACCTGCTGTCTGCTTTTGATGCTCAGGTGATCGATGAAGATGCTCCACCACCACCAGTGCTGCCAATTGAGACCATCCAGGCGTTGGGAACTGGACCATGTCAGACGCATCCATGTAATGTGTCTGAGGACTCCCTCAACTACGACAGTACCAATGATAGCATTGAATGATCACTCCTTTGGTTCTGTAATAATATGTGCTGAAAACCTCCGTTTTAGCACCTTTAGTTATTTCCCATTTGTGTCTTATGTGTGGTACTTGGCCTGTTGTGGGCACAATATTTATTCTCTGTGTGGAACTTATGCTGGTTATCACTTGGCTATTATGTGGATGGTGTTTTATGTTGCTCAGTTTCTGGTTCTGGATGTTCTTGGCTGTAATGATGCAACATTTAATCTGCTTAACTGTGTTGATGCAATGGCAACTGGTACTCAACTATTTTATACCTGGCCACTTAACTGGAAATATTACATATTACCAGTAACTCTGCCACTCCACATTGTTTTCCATGGATAGAAACTGGATCATTTTTTATTGGAACCTGAGAGGTATTAATTTACAAACTAGATGGGATCATATCAGGCAAAAAATGGATGAATCTGGCTGTAATATTATCTGTTTCCAAGAAACCAAAAGGGAGCACTTTGACAATTCCTATTTACATAATTTCTGCCCCAAGCGTTTCAACAAATTTGCATACTCCCCTTCTTTTGGCAGCTCTGGTGGTATTATTACTATATGGAATGGTAATCTCTTTGAGGGAACACCCATCAGTATCAACAGCTTCCAGGTTACTTTACAACTTATATGCAAGCTCAGTGCACAGGTGATCTATATCACAAATGTATATGGTCCTATTGCTACAGAGGAGAGAAATTTATTCACTGAGTGGTTATTTGGTGTGGATGTCTCTTTAATGCAAAACTGGATGATCCTGGGCGACTTCAACTTAATCAGAAGTAATGAAAATAGAAGTAGAGGTACTGGAGATGTTGATAATATGCTACTGTTTAACTCCATCATAAATCACCTGGATCTAGAAGAAATCCCAATTAAAGGGAGAGCCTATACCTGGAGCAATATGCAGGCAGACCCACTGCTCGAAAAGCTGGATTGGATTTTCACTAATAGTAATTGGACTACTGCTTTCCCCAACACTACTGCAATGCCCATGGCCAGGCCCTCATCTGATCATCTGCCCATTAAAATACAAATTGGTACTGCTATACCAAAAGCACAAATCTTCTGATTTGAGGAGTATTGGCTTGATTATGAAGGTTTCTCTGAGGTCATTGCTACTAATTGGCAGCACACAGGCCTGTACAAAAATGCAGCACAAGATCTTACTGCCAGATTCAAATCTATCAGACAAGCACTAAAAAAGTGGAGCAGACAGTTATCTAAGCTCAATAAAATTATTGACTCCTGTAACTATGTACTTGCCTTGTTGGATGGCCTGGAGGATCAACGAAATCTGTCCCTGCAAGAAAGCAACTTCAGAATAGCACTGAAAAAGCATTTAACAAAACTTTTGGAGGCCAAGAGAATTTACTGGAGAAGCAGAGCTAAGATCAAGTGGGCCAAACTTGGAGGAGAAAATACCAAGTTCTTTCATTGCTATGCTCAGAACTGAAACTGATGACATTGTGTGCGACCACAGTGAACATGCCTCTGTTATCTGGTCCAGCTACAAGAACAGAATTGGGCAGACTGATAATCCTACAATGCTATTTGATCTGCATTCTATGATACAATAGAATACTGCTATTAATTTCCAAGATTTAGAAAGACCATTTTCTACAGAAGAAATAGATGATGTTGTCAAGCACATGCCCACTGATAAAGCCCCCGGCCCTGATGGATTTAATGGTGCTTTTCTCAAAAAATGTTGGCCTACTATCAAACATCAATTTTACTCCCTCTGTGCTGAATTTCAGAAAGGAAAACTTGATATTCAGAGCATCAATAGTTCATACATCACACTCATTCCCAAGGTGCACAATCCAGAATAACTCAATGAGTACAGGCCCATCTCACTTGTCAGCTCGACACTAAAATTTCTGACTAAACTACTGGCAAACAGAATGCAGAAAGTGATCATCCCAATTATACATAGAAACCAGTATGGCTTTATTAAAAGCAGAACGATACATGATTGTCTAGCTTGGGCATTTGAATACATACATCTCTGCCACAAATCAAAGAGGGAAATTATTATAGTTAAAATAGACTTTGAAAAGGCATTCGACAGAGTAGAATATAGTGCTATTCTACTCATGCTCCAGCACATGGGATTTGGAGAAAAATGGATTTCCTAGGTCAGGTCTATTTTATACACATCATCTGCCTCAGTTCTGCTAAATGGAGTACCAGGTAAAATCATCCAATGCAAAAGAGGAGTGAGACAGGGTGATCCACTTTCACCCCTCCTCTTTGTTTCTGCTTCTGAATTACTGCAATATGCTGTCAATGCGGCTTGGAGAGAAGGAAATATGGAATTACCATTAGAGCATTCATTTGGGTTGGATTATCCTATTATTCAGTATGCCGACGATACATTGATTATCATGCCTGCTTGCCCTGATCAGCTGGTCACTTTGAAAAATATTCTTCAAAAATTCTCTGCATCTACTGGACTAATTGTTAATTACATCAAGACATCCATAGCCCCAATTAACATTACAGCTGAAAGATGCTCTAAACTTGCTACTACTATTGGATGCAAAGCTGAAAGCCTACCCTTCACCTATTTGGGACTACCTATGGGAACACCAACGCCAAAAATTGATGATTTCATTGGTATACTTGAAAGGATTGATAGAAGGTTAGTGGGAATTGCTGATACGCTATCCTATGATGGCAGGCTTACTGTGGTGAAATCCATAATCACAGCTATTCCCAATTTTGCCCTATGCACCATCAAAATGCCTTATGGATTCCTTGATCATGTGGAAGGATCATCCAGAGGATTCCTATGGAGAGGAAAAGATATTGAGAAAAAGGGAAATGTCTAGTTAAATGGGAAAATGTGTGTAAATCGAAGAAAGTAGGAGGATTGGGTGTATTAAATATCAGGACCTAGAATATGGCCCTACTGATGAAATATCTTCAAATTTATGAACAAGCAAGATATCCCATTGGTACAACTCATTTGGCAAGCTCACTATGGAGAAGGAGATCTCCCACAAACATCTAATCCTTGTGGCTCTTTTTGGTGGAAGGATTGCCTCTCCTTAATGGATAAATTTCTCTCACTATTTACTTGTACTGTTGGTGCTGGAAACACTGTCAGATTATGGAGAGATAATTGGTCTACGCCTACTCTGCTGCAACAATGCCCTCATCTCTGCTCTTATGCTAAAGACCAGAACAAATCTCTACTGCAGACGCAGCAGGCCTTCAGCAGTGACACCCTCCTCAGCCTATTCCACTTGCCATTGTCACCTGAAGCTGCAGAAGAATATCACACGCTTGAAACCATTCTACAGAACAGGGATAACACTGTGGTTAATGATACTTGGCAGCCTCCGGGGACTAAAAAAACCTTCTCTAGCAGCAGGGTTTATAAAGAGCTTTCACCAAACATTACTGCCCCACTGCCTTTCAAATGGAACCGGAAATCTTGTGTTCTTCCAAAACACAAAATATTTTTTTGGTTACTCCTGCAGGACAGATTGAATACAAGAGATTTGCTCACTAGGAAAAAATTTCATGTTGAGTCAAAGGATTGTGTACTGTGTGAAGATTGTCCCACTGAAGATATGATGCACCTGTTCTTTAGGTGTGACTCCAGCCAGATATTCTGGTGGTCTCTCAATGTGGAATGGAATAATGACCTGGAACTGCTTGATCTACTTCTTGATGGACAGAGAAGATATCACTCTATTTGCTATAAGGAAATTCTAATCTTAGGATGTTGGTCGATCTGGAATCATAGGAATAAAATCATCTTTGAAGGAGATATAGCTTATCAGCCGGAATGTATTAGATTCTTTAAAGAGAACTTCCACCTTGCCATGCATAGAGCAAAACCTAGTCTCAAAGAAGGCATGTCATAGTGGATTGATACTTTGTAATTTATTTGCATGAACCCTAGACTCTGTATGTAAATATTTATTTAATGGAAAATGGAGAAAATTAAACAGTAGGGATTTTCCCCTACTGTTTTGCGCACAAAAAAATTATACATATGTATATCTGATTCATACATTATTGATTCGTATTCTCTATGCTATAACTGCAGTGATTTCTAAATGCGTGATTTAGGGAAAAGCTCACCTGCACGTGTAGAGAATATGAATACCTAAAATGTACCCTAGTTCTTTTACGAACTAATTCTTAATGCTAGATGACGCGGCTTTTCCTAGTCATGGACATAGAGTTTATGTCAGCATCAAGGATGGCATATTATTGGACTATAATATGGCTGGGTCACCCAAGTGTTGGTATGCTAAGAGATTCCGTTAAATAGTCTTTTTGTCCTTAACTTTATCACAGAAAGGTTGTTGTATAACATGTCCTTGTAACCATGAGGTTATTGAGGTCATGCATACTGGAAGAGTTGCTTTGGTGCTGTCAACCGTCACGGCCGTAACAGGGTGACCATAAAGGCAGTTGCTGGGTAGCTTTTAAGGTGTGTGTGCGTATCCTGATGTTCTAAGATGGGAAATTACTCCTCTAGGTTAAGATAGATACGTCCAGGGCCCACTCGGTATTATAACGGTATCCAATACGTTCTGCAGACAATGCACGGTGAAGTTGCACCGTGTGGGATATCATAATACGACAACGAGTAAAGGGAACTTACCGGTAACGAGATAGACAAAGATGATGTGAATCAATCCTTGATTGATTCATGGTATCATCACAGATTTATATCTCGGGTGAAGTTCTGTATCGTGAGTAATGGGATTGATATATGATAATCAACAGGTTCAACAGTAGAGTTATTCGCATAACGATAGCAGCTACACAGGACGTCCTTGGAACTGTCACTGGCCGGTGATTCGCATACTGTCTCCATGTTCCAGACCAACCAATTATAGCTACCCGTTATCGAACCTGTAGGGTGGACACACTTAAGCTAGGATTGGTTAGTTGTGTTATATGGTTGGTCTGGAACATGGAGACAGTATCATCGGCATGGTGCTTGCGTGATATGACATACCTTGTCAAGAGAGAAAGTTTGTGATAGAATTTACTATCACGGTCGGATTTATTCCGAGGGTTTATATATGGAGGATATATTTGTCCGGAGTATTTTGACGGCCGACACTAGGTGTCCCGGATCATATGAAAGGAGTTTCATATGATAGGTAATTAATTCGGTGAATATTCTGTAAAAGGAAATATTCAAATAAGAATTAATATGACAAAGTATTATTTAATTATATATTAATTAAATATTCATTTATTTAATTGATAAAATAATTACGGGACAATATTAAAAGGCCACACCACCAAGTGGTGGTGGGCCGAGACGCCGATCGAACCCTAGTGGACCGAACGGCCCACGGCAGGGGCGAGGTGGCACGACGGCGGCCAAGTGGCGGCCGGCCAGGCGGGACCCACCCGCTAGGTCGGTGCGGCCAGGGCGGGCCCCACGTGGCTGGCCAGGCGGGCCCCACCTGCCAGGCACGGCAGCGGCGGCCGATGCGGCAAGGCGGACCGGCCTAGGGCGGGCCCCACCTGCCAGGTCGGTGCGGCGCGGTGGGCTCCACCCGCCCTAGGTCGGTTCGGACCTTGGGGCGGGCCCCACCCGGCCGGTTTACAAGGAAGGGAGAGGGGAGGAGAGTTGGGATTACCTAATTGGGCAAGGGGAACTTTCCCCTTGTCCAAGTTGGACTAGGGGAAGGTTTCCCCCTTTCCAAGTCTCCCTACCTCTTGGTCTCCTTTATAAACCCCACCCCTCTAGTTGTGGAAACAAGAAATTGCCAGTTTCACAACAGACACACAAGATTGACTCACGTCAGCTCTCAAATTTAGATCTCTTCTAGTTGGATTAGAGGGACCTCTCTACCAGGTTTCACAATAGACGTTGCACCCTTCAGCTGTTGAATCAAGGTGGTGAAGCGAAGGAGAAGAAGGCGTCGGAATCTCTCTACCAGGCTTGGTTGAGAGAGACTGCGATCGGCTACATCGACTACGTCATCAACACGTTCTTCCGCAATCTACGGTGTTGGTAACGTATACTAAACTAGATCTATGGATCTTCGTATTCGCATGTATCTCGATAGTAGATCTTGGGAAGGTTGCGTAGCAATACGTGAAATTTTTAATTTACCGTACGTGCAGCCCAACAGGGAGTAGTTTTTTTTAGGGGAAAACTAAACTTTATTCATTCAAAATATTCGTAGGTACATTGTTAAGATCATGGGGCGTTCCCAACCAAACATGGCGGCCAACCCCAACATCGAAGAAAATCTAGCTAGATTGTGAGCTTCAAAATTACTCTTCCTAGACTCATGAGTGAAACTACAATCCTGAAAAACTGCAGCACGTCCGACAACTTCAGCAACTATAGTTCCATATCTCCCAAGGGTACCCATCTTGATATCATCGATCACCACTTTGCAATCCGACGCAATCCGAAAATTTTGAATTTATAAATCTTCAGCAACTTCAGCAACGTTTTTCCAGAGTAAAATGCAGTACGGTAACTAAACTTGTCCGACATGAACGATTTGGTCACTTAACTCACGATTTTTTTTTTCGGCTTGTCAAAAAATGAAACGATTTGGTCACTAAACTTGAACGACATGTACGCTACATTTGTTCAGACAATATAAATCTTAGCACTTATATGTTGCCACATCCTCCCTTTTCGGTTTAATTGAATAAGACCGGCCCGAGCAATACTTCTAATTATCGATGATACACAGATGGCTTCTGCTTTATTTTCACTTTCGGTTATTTTTCTTAATTAAGGGATCAGAAGTATCTTCCTCAAAAAGGTCCTTAACCCCTTGACCTAAAATAGAACCAAATTTTGATGTCATCTACAAATCCATCTCATATATTCTATATTATGCCTTTCTCAAAGCAAAGTAAAAAGGGGGAAAAGATCCCTTTCTAGCCTCCATCAAGGGAAAACGAGTGTTTTTCTTCCGGTATGGTGTGAAACAAGCTTAAGACTAGTCCGAGTACGTGTGCGAATATTCATTAAATTTCAAAGTCAAATGTTATACAGTAAAACATGACCAAAATGGCATGACTAGATTCATTATAGATACTTGTTTCATCACTGATAAAAGGTTGAAGGAGTGCCACTACACTACATTTACACATTGTTGTTCTATGTTCGAATGTTTGTTTTGTCTAATAATACTGATATGGCTCAACTTTAGAGCTTTTGACACAAGTTCCACTATAGTGAATCTCATGTTTACTGTTTGTGCTATAAAATAATTATGATAATTAATCTGAATGAATAATACATACTTTTTTGACTGATGGTATTGCTTTCTCCACAGGTATCTAGAGTCATATTCCGGTGGCCAATTGCAGAAATGAGTTGTTGGGTGTAGCTTCCTTCATTTTATATGCTTGATGGGGAGTCGATATGCAGCATGCACCAGTCAGCTGTGAAGTGCACTTGTAGGAAATAGTTTTCTTAATTTGTTGTGTTGAATTTCTACCTCAGTATTCAGAAGCTCAATGCTGAGTACTGAGTGTTGAATCCAAGTTGTCTCGCTTGGGAGCTGGGAAGAAGCTGCTGTAACTGACGATTCCACCAGCACATGCATGTCGATCGGATGCCCAAAAAAAATCAGGCAGTCTGCAATGGGCTCTACCGTGGGCTTTCTGTCTCCGACGAAAACCTCATGGGCTTTGATCTTACTCGCACACCCGAACTGCTCAAACTCTTCCCCACCCGAACCACGGGCGCACCATGGCGCCGCCGCCGCCGCCGCTGGTCGACGACGTCACCGCCGAGATCCTCCCCCGCCTCCCGCCGGACGAGCCCGAGCACCTCCTCCTTGCCACCCTCGTCTGCAAGCCGTGGCTCCGCATCATCTGCGACCCCGGCTTCCGCCGCCGCCACCGCGACTTCCACGGCGCCCCTCCCCTCCTCGGCTTCCTCCACCGCCTCATGGTGATGCAGGGGGACCCGCCTGCCCGCTTCGCCTCCACCACGTCCATGCCAGAGTTCCCCTACCCGGGCCCCGACGGCCGCCGCACACGCCCCCTCGACTGCCGCCATGGCCGCGTCCTCTTCCACATGTTGCAGCTCGACGAGGTTCAGTACCTCGTATGGAATCCCCTCACCGGCGACCGACACTACCTGCCACGCGAGCCGGAGGAAATGGAGTGGCTCAACTACTCCGCCTCGGTGCTCTGCGCCACCGACGGCTGCGACCACTTCGACTGCCACGACGGCCCCTTCCGCGTCGTCATCGCGGCCACCCATGAACGCAAGGACATCGTACTCGCGAGCGTCTACTCATCGGAGACGGGCTCATGGAGCGTGCCGGTATGCCTCGACAACACCTGCGAAACCTATGCCCAGCACATGCTCCGATTCAAACGTATAGCACCCTACTACACACCCTATCTCCAGCCTAGGCGAGGCGCCCTTATCGGAGATGCAGTCTACTTCACAGTTCGCGAGGACAATCCGATCGTCAAGTATGACTTGGGCAAGGATCGCCTATCCATGATTCACCCGCCGCAGCAAGACGTGTACCAGTACCACATTGCCATCACGGCGATGGAGAACAACACTTCACTGGGCTTTGCCTGCATTCAGGGTTCCAGCCTTCATATATGGTAAGGAAGGTGGATACAAAAGAAGCTGCAGAATGGGTACAGTACCAGGTCATCGATCTGGAGAGAACAATACCTGTTGCCAAACTTGATGACAAACTATACAGATTCGGCTTTCCAGAGGGTGTGGGTATCGCCGTGGTCGGCTTTGCAGAGGGTGTGGATGTCGTCTTCGTTAGCTCAGGTGTTGGCTTTTCACAATCAAGATCAATTCTGGGCAGGTTAAGAAGGTTGATGAGCCTGGAGAATACTTTAGCGTCCTACCTTACATAAGCTTCTACCTTCCAGGTATGAATGATACTGACACTTGAGTCTTGTCTGCAGTCTTGCATTTTCGTTACATCTTCTGTATGTTTGCTTAATTTGTTGGTTGTGGTTTGTGAATTATTAGTCACAATTCAAGCAATATGTGTTTGTTATATTCACAAATGGGCTTTTCCAAGTTCAATTATCTGTGCTAGCTATAACTTAATATCGAAAACATAACTTAGCTTATGTTATGAGATTTGACATGTTCAGGACCATTACCATGCAGTGGTCAAATTGCTAAATATGCACACAAACATGTTGATCTGGTACTATCCTGTTACCTTGATTTTATACTTTCTTCTAAAAGAAAATATGTTATTTTGTGGCATAGCTGAAGGTTACATCTCAAACCCAGTCTTGCAACCGTTGGATTTAGTACTAGCACGTAGCTTATCGAATGCTGACTTGGAGGTTGTTATGTGTTTTGTGCATATGATATATTTTAGATAATGGCACATTGATATTGCTAGTAAGGATAACTGATCAAGTCTGCTGTTGGTTTCTATCAGAGCTGCTACTATTAAGCATCAAATTCGTTCTATTCGTTTATTCTCTCTTCAAGAGCTTACTTGAAATTTGTGCAAGTCTTGACGATCAATTGTTGTTGTCTTGTCAAATTCTTCGACATCCCTATGAAAATCCTTTGAATCAATAGTTACATTTGGAAGCGTAGAGCTAGTTCTAATTCTTTCATTCAGTATGATTATCTCCGATAATCTTGCTAGTAATCTTAAATGTGTAATGATTAATTTGTTTGAAATTATCGAATATCTGGTCATTCTACCACATCTAAGATAATGTGTTGCGAGTGGCGAAGTCCATTTGTACCTGTGAAAACTAATAAATAGAGTTCCTTTCATTTTAATGCTAAAAATATTTGAAGTATCCTAATCTAAAAACTCATGTTCACATTTTGCTAGGATTTGTTAGTCTGATTTTTTGCTGATAAGGCATTGCACATGTTTAATAATGGATAGCTTGTCTCTTCTGACCAGCAAATAGACTGAGTCCGCACTTCAGCCTGAGAATGGTGCGGATTGAAGTGGGTTTTTTGGTGCGGGTTGTGCTTTGGGCTCGAATGGCTTGGGCTGAACGGGTGTAAATTACCTCGTGGGCTGGAGCGGTGCGGACTTAACAGAAAAGCGGGGTGGGGCGGTGCGGTTTGGTGTCTGAAAAAAAAAAAACTGAACGGGCTGAGCCCGTGGGTTTGGACCCGCACCAGGTATTCGGGGGCACGCCTGGTCGGCTCGTCGTCTCCTTCCCCGAGTCCCCTTCTTGCGCCGCCGCGGACGCGTAGCCTTCCGCAGTCCCGCCGGCGTCAATCTGCAGCAGACCAGCGCCGTCCATACCCTGCCCCGTCGGCCGCCTCATTCCCTGCCCCGTCGCCGGCGGTGGCGGCGCTCCTCCTATTCTTCCTCGCCGTCTCGCTCCTCTCCATCGCCATCTCCGCGCGGCGGCTCGCCGACCGCCACCCCGGCGCCTCCTCACGCCGATCCCTCCGCCATCCTCCGGTACGATTCGATTCGACCCCTGGTGCTCGCCTCCGAGACGCCCCTGGGGAGGGAGTCCGACGTCTTCCTCGTCGACCACGCGTGGACCTTCCGCCTCACCGACGCGCTCAAGCAGGTGAGCGTTGTCTGGTTCGTGCTACGAATTGCTCGCGGTAGCTTACACGGAAGCAACTACTGCTGTAGTCATTGCTTCTATGTGTCGTTGATATTTTGAAGTGAAATTAGATTCAGTTTACCCCATCTCCCTAACTCTTGCTTGCCACTTTTACAAATGGTTATGTGTTGGTACGATTCTGAATACTCAGAACATAAATGTGATTGGTCTGTTGGTTAAAATTAACAACCCTACAGTATCTGGGCATCGCTTTTCAGATACCATGATTTTGTTTCCCTCCTCAGCTAGTGCATGATTCTGCTTCATCTCTTTTCTTTTTGGCAGTTATAAATGGAATGGGTGTGAATGACTTTAGTGCGTTTTCGTTGGATACGAAATATTTGTTGCTATTTCGTGCGGACCGCACTGCACATGTTTTATCAAAACTGCTGTTTTATCAAACTACGGCTATGAGTTTGACCTGTTGCTTCTTCAAACTACAGTTATGAGTTTGGCTGGAATTCCATTGGTTTTTTACTTCCTATGCTTGCAGAAACAGGCAATGGTGGCAAATATGATGCAACTGATCTTCCGCACAGTACTTAAGATGATTGTCCCTTTAGTTATGCTACCGTGATGTACTGTTTGAGCAGGTAAGTTTATCTTCTGCATGTATGTTGAAGTATCGGATATATTCCTTTAAGTAATGTCCCGCTATCCTCCTTACTGAAATTTCTCAAGTCGTATTGTAAGATAGTAAGATTTTCTCTACAACTCTTTCCTTCAAAAAATGTATGTATGTTGCCCACGTGGCCATCTCTTATTCTTTGATGGCAGGCTGCGTCTTGCATTTTTTTCGCCAGGCCCTATTTTCCTTATTCCTTCCTCAGCAGCTATCCATTCTCTTCCTCATGCTTCCACCCTCACGCCTTCTATTGTACTTGCTGATGTTTTACCGGCCCTGTCTCTACTGGATGTGCCTTTTCGTTATCCTTCTCGTTCCGTCCAGCTGACTTGCTCTCAGTTTATCCCTTCATGAGTACTCCCCCAGTTCTTTCTGGTAGTGTGGATTCTTCTTCTTCTAGATAGGAGCATCCCCCTATTCCCTATTTGTGTCCATATGCTCGTGCCTGCTCGCAGGTGAGAATGCTTTGTGCTAAGTAGTAGCAACTGACCTACTTACTTTTCAGTGTGCTTTGGGTATATATTTGTGGTCAACTATACTTGTTGCTCCTACATTGGCTTTAAAAAAATCATGTGGTTAAGGGTCAATCAAGTCATAGTTTAACTTGCTGATTGGTCCCGTCTACGCAAGTAATTGATATGATAGCAATACCTGATCAGTTTAGGCTTATAGTAATGCCACTTTACATTGCTTCTTATTTTGATCATTGGATTCCTACAGGGATGTAAATGGTGCAATATGTGGCGCCGCATATCCCGTTTAGTTAGGCATTTACTGCTAGTTCTCTTTCCCGAGAAAAAGAGATTGTGAACGTTTGGAGCAATAAATGGACACAGATGGGATTAAACTGCGCCACTTCACATTCCTAGATACCTAGGGAACTAATGATTGCCATCACTAAACCTTATACTATTATTTAATGTTTTTCTTGCAGTTATTATAGTTTTATGGGCGATTATTCTACTAGTGTTAGTTGTTCGGATAAACATATCCACAGCATGTTGCTCGTTGTCCGCCAACTTTGCATTGTCCATGAGTCCCCATATAGTTTGGCTGGTCAAAAGTCCAACTTAGCTATTTATTCTTTATCTGCAATATAATGTCTTCAATTTAGCCACCTGGATGTTTATACTTGATATTGAACACAGTATCAAAAGGACATGACTAGATTCATCTTTAAAACTGTTTTCATCATCAGTAACAGTTTTTTTTTTTTCATATCTCTGATGTTTTTCCCCTATCTACTGGATATGCTCTTCTGTTTGCCCTCCCTTTCATCCAACTTCTTTCCTTTCGGTCTACCTCCTCCTTAATACTCCTTAAGTTCCTTCTTTTACTGTGGGATCTTCTCACTGTAGCCCATCCAATGACTCATGACTTAGAACAGTTCCTCATTCTCTATTTGTGTATGTGTTCGTGCCTGGTCAGAGACAAGACTGATGTGATGCTAAAATAGTAGCAAATGAACTAGTAACCCTTTGCTGTGCGTCGGCATATATTTTTGTTTTACTCTTACAGTTCTAGTCGGTGCTGCATCACCTTGGATCGAAGGAAGTGTCCATTAATAAGATTATGCATGGCCCCTTGCTGGAGGCTTGTACTGCATGAATGTGATCAATTTTTGTTTGCTAGTGATAGCTAGCTCATACATATCTTAAATTTCCTATGAGCTGGTTTATACTTTCTAGTCCAGGAGCCCCTCGTATGCCCAATCTTCTTTTGGCCTATACTCATACTAGTTTAGCCAATTCTTCTAATATCTGAAGTTGAAAATGTACCACCACACTACAAGTTACCTATTGATGTTCTCTGTTTCAGTTGTTGGTTATGTCTAGTAATGTTGAGTTGATTCAAATTTGGAGTTGTTTGGAACTACTTGCACAAATTGTGAAACTAATGTTTTCTGTTCGAGTCATACAAAAATATGAGAATAACCCCAACAACTTTTCCTGATTGAATAGCACAAGTTTCTTTGACTGATGGTATTACTTACACTGCACGTACGTGCAGTTACATTCTGGTGGCTGAGATGTTCGTCCATTTGTATGCTGGACACAAAGATTGACCATCTATGTAGCATGCACCGGTCAGCTTTGAACGCTCTTGTAGGAATTCATCACTCAGTTTGCTAACTTAGGTCTGTGATCTTATTCCTGTTGACATTCGTCAACTGGCGTGAAGGTTGAATGCACATTGACTTGCTTCGCTTAATTAGTACTCCTGATTTTGCTTGTGGCGCGTTGACCTTTGTGGCACGAGTAGTACTTAACTTGTGGTGCACTTGACCTTTCAACTGATTTTCAGTGTGCCTATGTGTGGGTGCATTTGATTACCTTCGTGTTGTCTCAACCAGGGAGATTTCAACTTTTGTTTACTTCTTATGTTCCTAGTTATCCCATGTTGTATGTGTTTTCTGTTGTTGAATATCTATGTGGTTCGGAGCTCGATATTTCGAAGGTTAGTTGACTAATGAGTGTCTAATGCCAACAATAGTTGGACAAGCCTGGGAGTTGGGAAGAAGCTCATGTATGTTGAAATGCACCAGCCTTTCGCTACTGTATTCCGGGTCTGGTTTCACTGCTATTTTGCTTTCTTTTGAGATGCTTTGAATGATTGGATGTGTTCTTGTATGAGTTATTAAGAAATAAAATGTCTCTTCCTTGTAAAATGCAAAAGAAAAAGGATGAATAATCTGGTTGTTGTGATCAGGACTTGGATATATGAACCAGGGCCAAGGCAGTCAGTAATAGCATGGGCGCCTCTATACATTGATTTGATATAAGATTTGTGAAGTTGTATTATCAGTAGTTCTTTGATTGTCTATGCATCTAAATTCGAGCTAGCTGCATGCTCTGATCCAGTTGTGCATTGAGAAACCCAGTTGGTACATTGCCGCGGGAATCATCTAATGAGTTGAATCTGCATATTCATCAGTGACAATGTTTAGCCTGGTTTTTGTGGTCTTGGATCTTAAACTAACTGATTAGACAATCACATGTTTTCTTTCTCCTAGACAATCCCGTATAAAGCTGCCTGTGTTGATGTAGGAAGAAAACAGAATATGCAGTTTGCTGCACCTATTCCATTGGACTTACATTTTGAAGCTTCTATAACGAGATCGCTGGCAACTAGGCAGATGCAAATATAGGAGCGCGTGCTACATTAAAAAAAAAGGCTTTCACATTGCATTTCAGAGAAAGCAAAACGTTAAGATAATAAACTTGGATTAATCATTCTGGCAAAATTTCATTCCAGGCTTCCATATAATCGAATACTTGTCTCTAGCTATACTATGATTTTATTGTACTTCCTCTGTCCACAAAAATGTGTCTTAACTTTATTCAAATTTACATGTAACTACGTACTAAGCATGTCTAGATACATATAAATTTGGACAAAGTTGAGACATCCTTTGTGGACGGAGGGAGTACATAGTTTCCTCGACCTACAAGAACTTAATAATATGCACTACTTCACGCCACCTGGATATTTGGAACATTTTGTTTTGAGGTACTTGTTGCAAACCTAAGTAGGACTAGCAAAAGGCCAACATTAGAGCACGCCTTGGTTCTTTTTTTTCTTTTTGTTGGTCTTTTTGGTATTATTTGTAGGTGTACTTTGTAGTACGTGTGTATATACACTTATTTTATAGTGCACCGAGGAGACCACTAACACAAAAAACTGTATTAAATATATTAAAAGAGGGAGTACACATATACTAAATAAAGAGTACATATAGTAAATGTACACTGAAAAACTGAGTGCAAGTACATTGGGAAATATTATACAATACACTGAAATCCGGAGTGCATGTACATTGCAAACCTGAGGACAAGCATAAGTATAGAAAAAGTTCATCTAAACCTATTAATATTAGAACTATTTATGAAAACCTCAACGCTATTAACACAATGGTTAAAACCTCTCGTAATTCAAGCAAATGGGATCAAAACATACTATTTTAGTACGAATTATTGGTTTTAGAAAATAGAAAGGAAAACTGGCTCCCTGTCTTCACCCAACACTGAAATTCCCATAGTTATTCTCTCACCTACCTTACTAATCATGCCATCTGTTGGGCAAGAGCACCAACGTGCCATATGCGCTTAAGGATAAGTAGTCACTGAAACTAGAGTACTCGTACACTTAAATCCGTGGTAATTACACTGAGAACCCTGAGTACAAGTGTACTAGTTGTGGAATTACAAATACAAGTTCATCGAAAACTATCATATGAGATATAATATTGAAGATCTTGATGCGATTAACGCAATGACAAAAACGATTCGTAAATCAAACGAACGGTTCTAAAGATATTTGATTTTGAATTTTCTGATCTGAAATAAATGCATATACAACCTCTGCAACCCCCAGTGTGAGAAGATATCACACCAAGACTCTACCATTCTGAAATGTGTCAAATATGCAAGATGGCGTATGTCAAAATTAGAGAGAAAACAAATCAATCTTTATAAAGGTTGGCCTTTTCACAACAATTACCTAAAATTATTGATGATTGCTTTGCTTGGGAGATTATGCATGGACCTTTACTGCACAAATGATCCTATGGGGTTATATATTTTATAGAAAACTTGGGCCTGATCGAATACCAGTACACGAGTAGTGATCAAAAGCTCGTTAATTTTCCAATTTGACTCTCGTAGCGGTACCTACACTCGAACGGAGCTTCTTCTTGGGCCAACCCATGTAGCATTTTAACTTTTAGGTTGTGTTTTTATTTTGGTTTCCTTTTGTTTCTTTTTTGGCTTCTATTTTCATTTTTTGGTTTTTCCAGCAACATCCAGGGCCCCTTATACAAGGCATTTTTCTTCCACGGTTCTTAACGAAAAGTAAAGATGATTATTCTCACCATGATGCTTGCATTCCAATTTCCAGACCTTTCAGCGGGCACCAGAAGCGTGTGAGTGTATTCGTCATGGAATCAACATATGCCGACTTACTAGACAACAACTTAGCTATGGCTTGGGATCCACAACCTTCATCCCATCAGTTCACCCAATCTTTAGAGCCTTGCTCTCCATTTCTGACAGCTTTAGACTCTGCGTCAAATCCTCAACCTTGTCCATCACGATCCACACGAGGGAAGTCTAGGTTTTGTGGTATTTTAGAATCGTGCCATAGAAATGTGAAATGGTTTTGTGTAGGTACTGGGAACAAAGATAGTGGAAACCTGAAGGATGCCACACGAAGCTCCATCAGAGGATGCTACGAGAGAGTGAGCAGAGGTGGATGAGAACATATCGCGACGAGTCACAGGAGGAAACCCTAGATGAGCAGTTTACAGGGAGTCGCCACAAGATCGCAAACAAGAAACCAATCGTCAGCAGGGTTTTAGTTACTGAATGGAATATTTTTTATCTAGGGAGGCACCGGATATGATGTTACCCACAAAATAGCGTAATTGTTCCGAAATTTCAAACTAATTTTGAATTTAAAAAAGCAGTAAGGGGTAGTAAGTTTATGAACTCATTCATTCCACAAAAGTAGTTGCATGGCAACGACATGGGTTTAACCCAATGTTCTCTTTCTATTAGGTCCCGTTAATTTCAGTTTATCATACTTGCTAACCAAAGCGATGGTTATATGCCCACCTCATTTTTTTAAATTTTATTAGGGTAATGGCCACCCCTATTTGGTTGTGTGTACTGTGTAGTGTTTTCTTTTTTGGTTGAGAAAAAAATAGTTTTTATGTTTTTTGAGAACTGTTTATAGTGGTATCGTGGGCTTTCTAAGAAAAGAACTTTCTGGGCTTTCTTTCTCTGAAAAAAAGTTCTTGGGCTTTCATCTCTCTGGAATATCATTTTGGGATCCCGAAAGGCTGGCTCTGGTCGAACCCGCCCTCAAAAAAAAAAGGCTCTGGTCGAACCCAGCTGCTTCGCTTCTTTCCCACAGCGCTCGGACCATGGCGCCGCCGCCACCCCCACTGATGGACGACGTCACCGCCGAGATCCTCCTCCGCCTCCCGCCGGACGAGCCCGAGCACCTCCTCCGCGCCGCCCTCGTCTGCAAGCCGTGGCTCAGCATCATCCGTGACCCCGGATTCCGTCGCCGCTACCACGACATCCATGGCGCCCCTCCCCTCCTCGGCTTCCTCCACCGCCTCATGGTGATCCAAGGGGACCCTCCCGCCCGCTTCGCCTCCACCACGTCGATGCCAGAGTTCCCGCACCCGGGCTCCGATGGCCGCCGCACGCGCCCCCTCGACTGCCGCCACGGCCGCGTCCTCATCCACACGTTCGGCAACGAGCGTGGTTTCCTCGTCTGGGACCCCGTCACCGGCGACCGACACTACCTGCCAAGCGAGCCGGCGGAAATCGATTGGCTCATCTACTCCGTCGCGGTGCTCTGCGCCGCCGACGGCTGCGACCACCTCGACTGCCACGGCGGCCCCTTCCGCGTCGTTTTCGTGGCCACCCATGACTACAAGGAGATCATACTTGCGAGCGTCTACTCATCAGAGACGGGTGTTTGGAGCGCGCCGGTACGTCTCGACGACACCTGTGAATCCTTTGCCCGGCACAAGCGAGAAGGACGTGGGGATGGACCCTTCTCACCCTTCTACACACCCTATCTCCAGCCTAGGCGAGGCGCCCTTGTCGGAGATGCACTCTACTTCACAATTCGATGGGGCAATGCAATTGTGAAGTATGACTTGGGCAAGGATCGCTTATCCATGATTGACCCGCCGCGGCCCGATGTGTACCAAATTGCCATCACGGCGATGGAGAACAACACTTCACTGGGCTTTGCCTGCATTCTGGATTCCAGCCTTTATACGTGGTCAAGGAAGGTGAACACAGAAGAAGAGGAAGCTGCAGAATGGGAACAATACAGGGTCATCGAGCTGAAGAAAACAATACCTGTTTCCAATCCTGATGATGAACCAGGCGTGGTCGGCTTTGCAGAGGGTGTGGATGTCATCTTTGTTAGCTCAGGTGTTGGCTTATTCACAATCAAGCTCAATTCTGGGTAGGTTAAGAAGGTTGATGAGCCTGGAGAATACTTTAGCGTGCTACCCTACATGAGCTTCTACCTTCTAGGTATGAACGACACTAGCCATCTTGACTGTTGTCTTGCATTTTCGTTACAACTTCTTTGTTTTTGGTTAATATGTTGGTGGTGGTATGTGAATAAATAGTCAGAATGCAAGCAATATGTGTTAATCATATTCACAGATGTAGCTTGCAAAGTTCAGTTCTCTGCTAGAGATAACTTATTATGGAAAACGAACTTGCCTGTGGCAAGATGGTTAGTTGGGTGGTTGTACCCCTAGCCCACCAGAGTTCAAACCCCAGGTTTGACGATGGTGTTTCTCATTTAAGGCGGAATATTCTTCAGTGGGAGGCGACGTTCCCGTCGACAGCGAGGCGCCCGTGGTGACTTCGTCAATCTCAAGACTCGACCCGCCGACTCAGTCTCTCGGAGGTGCTCATAGGGGTAGGGTGTGCGTGCGTGCGTTCATAGGGGTGAGTGTGTGCGCGTGTATATGAGCGCTTGCGTTGTACTGTGTTTCGCAAAAAAAAAAACTTATTATGGAAAACATAACGTAGTTTATGTTATGAAATTGGCATGGGGCCATGACCATGCATTTGTCAAATTTCTAAATACGCACACAAACAAGTTGATTTGAAAATGTCCTGCTACCTTCCTTCAGAGTTTCTTATAAAATATATGTTATTTTGTGGCATAGCTGAAGGCCACATCTTAAACCCAGTCTTGTAACTGTTGGAATTATTAGTAGCATATAGCTCACCGATTAATGAGTTGGAGTTGGTTGTGAGTTTTGGTCATGATATATTTTAGATCATGGCTCATTTTTATTGCTAGTAAGGACTAACTGATCAAAATCAGCTGCTGGTTTCTTTCAGCGCTGCTAATATTAAGTATCAAATTGTTTTTCCTCTTATCAGCAGTTTACTTAAAAATTATGCAAGTCCTGACGATCTTGTAGATCCCTATGAAAAAATCCTTTGAATCATTTGAAAGCTTAGAGCTAGTTCTAATTCATTCATTCAATATGATTATGTCTGCTAATCTGACTAGTAATTATAAATCAGTAATGGTGTATTTGTACAAATTTACAAATAGGTGGTCATTCTATCACATTTAAGAGCGAAGTCCATTTGTACCTGGGAAAAGTAATAATAGAGTTCCTTCCATTTTAATGCTAAAAACATTTGAGGATAACCCAATCTGAAAACTCATGATCATTTTTTGCTAGGATTTATTACTGTGATATTTTTCTGATATGGCTACGCACAAGCTTAATAATGGATAACTTGTCTCTTCTGACCAGCTAATAGACTGGGTATGCATGTTCTTAATTTTAAGTATATAATGTTTTCAGCATATTGTTTAAATTTGAAGGTAGGTGTACTCTATTTATCTATTCCTAATACTGTATCAAAACTATTGTTTTTCAAACTGCAGGCATGAGTTTGGCTTTTTGTTGGAATGACATGTTTTACTTCTTACGCTTGTAGGAACAGGCAATGGTGGTGGACATGATGCAACTGATCTTCCACATAGTGCTTAAGAGGATTTTCCCATTACATATGCTATTGTGATGTACTGGTTATGCAGGTAAGTTTATCTTCTGCATGTATCTTGAGGTATCAGATCCGTTCCGTCAAATATTGTACAGCTATTTTGCTCAAACACAGCTCGCGAGCTATTTTGCTCGAGCTCAAGCAGTTTGATAGAGCTCGGCAACAGTCATATTTAGCAGCTCACGGTGCAGGTAATGCTGAAAAAGGAAAACGAAACTGTACTACCAGCCCACCTATTTGTGTCACGTATGTACTCATTCAAAGGGCGCATTAAAATTCAACAGCTCAGGGCAGCCCATCTTTAGTGCCAGCAGTACAGCTTCTGCTCACACAGCGTAGCTTTTAGTACCACCTCGCGTGTGTGAGGTTAAGGTTAAGTGCTGGCTATTAAGCAAAAGCTACAGAGGAGAGTATATACCAATGGAAGGCAATAACTGATTCCTTACGTCATCACAAGCTTGCGTGATAATTAATAAAAAAATAGATTAAGCCGTTTTAACTCGTCAAGCCCTCGATGTAACGAGCTCGAACCTTGTGTCAAGATCGCAAGTCGAGCTCGAGCCAAAATTTAGGCTCGAAAGACAGGGCGAGCTCGAGCCGAGCTAGGGTGTATTTGCTCGCGTTTGGCTCATTTGCACCCCTACGAAGTGGTAGCAAATTAACTACTTACACTTCACTGTGCTTTGGGGATATATTTGTGTTTAACGTATACTTGATAATACTTTGGGTTTAAACAAAATCATGTGGTTATGGGTCAATCAAGTCATACTGTAACTTGGAGATTAGTCCCGTCCACGCAAGTAATTGATATGATACCAATACCTGACCATTTTAGACTTATATTTATGCCACTTTAGAATGTTTCTTATTTTGATCATTGTGATACCGAGTGAACTAATGATTTCCATCACTAAATCTTATACTGGTAGTTATTGCTTGGCTTCCATATATTGTAGTTTTATGGGCGACTATTCTAGTGTTATCTGTTAGGAACTTAGGATTAACATTTCCTCAGCATGTTGCTCGTTGTCTGCCAAATTTGCATATATATATATGCATTGACCATGAGCCACTCGTATAGTTTGGCTGGTCAAAAGTTCAACTGTATGTTGTATATAATACCACACTAACATTTACCTATTGCTATTCTCTGTTTAAGATGTTGGTTTTGTCCAATAGTGTTGAGTTGATTTTACTTTGGAATTTCTGGCACAACTTCCACAAATTATGAAGCTAATGTTTTTTCTGTTAATAGTCATACAAAAATATATGAGAATAATAACAACTTTTTCCTGATTGAATAGTACAATTTTCTTTGATTGATGGTATTACTTCCTCTGCAGGTACCTACAGTTAGATTCTGGTGGCTGAGATGTAAAAATGGGCTGTTGGATGTATTTTCTTCCATTTGTATGCTTGACGCGGAGATCGACCCTCTATGTAGCATGCACCTGTCAACTGCCAAGTGCACTTGTAGGAATTAATCGCTTAATTTGCTAACTTCCGTCTGTTATCTAATTCATGTCGAGATTCATCAATTGGCGCGAAGGTTGAATGCACATTGACTTGATTCGCTTAATTAGTACTTAACTTCTGGGGTGCTGACCTATGAACTGATCTTGCTTGCATTTTAGTGTGTGCCCATGTGTGGCAGTGTGGGTGCGTTTGATTTGATTTTCTTCTATGTTGCATCAACCTGGAGATTTTGACATCGGTTTTGTGCTTATGTTCTGATATCCATTTTGTGTGTTTTTTGTTGGATTTCTACTGGTTCCGAGCTCGCTATTTTGGGGCTTAGTACTGGCTATTTAGTGTCAAATCACATCATTAATTAGTCTGACCGGCCTGGGAGTTGTGATGAAGCTTCCTCTATGTTGAACTGCACCTAACTTTGCTACTGCATAAATAGCCGCCGACTCAACCGGGGCTGGTTTCAGTGCTATTTTGCTTTCTTTGAGATGCTGCCCAAGGCTTGGATGGGTTGCCTAAATTTTTAGTTATTGTATGAGCTCTTAAAAAATAAAATGTGTGATTTAAAAAAAAGTGTCACTTCTTCCTTGCAAAAGAAAAATGATTATTGATCTTGCTGTTGTGACCTGGACTGGGACAGATGAACCATGGTTCTTTTTTATTTATTTTTTGAGATGCTGTGCGGTTCTTCTTTATAGTACTAGTTGATTCTGTATCTGTTCAGTTGATATACTAGTTTGCTACCTATTTTTTATTGACGAGTTTGTTATTTTGTTGGTGATGATTAGGAGGGAGTGAAGCCGAACTGGTGTGGTAGTGACCGCTGCTGCGAGACTCTCAAAGTTTTCAAAGTGCGGCCTCTATGTATGGCTTCCGAGGGCAGTATCCACATTTGAGTTTAAAGATATTTTTCGCTAGTTTCCAGAAAATATAATCACTATGATCTGGTAGCGGCGCTGACTGTTGTACGGCGTGTGAATATCGATAAGGGGGTTTCGGATTCCAGGTTCATTGTGTTTCAGGGAAAACTAGCTTCCATTAACCAATACTGCTGTAACATGTTTTTGGTTCTCGGGAACACAAATATCCCATCGGGACTTCATTTCGAGCTTCTATACCGAGACCGGGGACAACTAGATTAGATGCAAAAATAGGAGCACATGTTGCGTCACGTAACCCTGGGTGACATGGGGGCGGTTGCGTCGTCAACGATGGCATGGCCTTTTCATGATAGTAGTTCGGTGGCGGCGTGGTGTTGTACTCGACCATGAGGTCAGACATGTAGGAGGTGGCCCTTTAGAAGCCCCGGTAGCTCCGGGTTTGTCATGGGCTATCTGGGCCAAGGCCAGCCTATGGGCCGGGGGATAAAGTGGCGCAGTGGGGCCTTGTTATGGCTGCTGCTTGACACGTGATGGTGATTGTGGCAACATGATAGGTGGTAGTCGAGGCTGGCAATAACATGGTGGTGGTTAGGGCATCTCCAACGGCCCGACGCAAACGGATATCCGCGGTCCGTTTTTGTCCGTTTTGGTCCGGGCCCGGGGAAAGCTCAGCCCAACGGGGCGACGCATTTTGCTCGGACCGTCCGCGGCGACGCAAACGCGGCCCAAATTTGGGCTCGGTTTGCGTCGCCGCGGACGATCCACTGTGTCCGTGCGTGTCCTCCTCCTTTTGACCGGGACCTGCGCGTCAGCGATCGTTGCCTTCGCTTCGGCTCCCGAGGCCGCGACGACTCGAGGAAAGGCTGCGCCGCGCCGCTTCAGCGTCTGCGCCACGGAGGACGTGCTGCCTGTGGCGGAGTTCCAGCCGCCCGAGCTGAGCGAGGAGGAGGCCCTCCAGCGGGCGCTCGACGAGAGCCAGCTCGAGGAGTTCAGCCGATGGGACGACCTCTTCCCGACGCTGAGAGCCTCCACCTTGGAGGCTCGCTTTGGGGCGTCCAGCAGCCGCGGGCAGCCGATGCCGCCTCCGAAGACGGAGGTCATGGAGCCGCCGCCGCGGTGGGCGCCATGGCCTGGCGCGTCGTCCTCCTCGCAGCCACCGCCTCCTTCACCGCCGCGGTGGGCGCCATGGCCTGTGGCGTCGTCCTCCTCCGCACCGCCGCCACCGCCACCAGCTCCGGTGCCAGCGACGACGTGGTCCTTCCCCTGAGACCCGCCGCCCTTCTACGACCTTACCGGCGACAGCGACGAGGAGTAGGCGCCGGCGGCCAGCCTAGTTTATTTTCTGCATTTATTTCCGCGTCCTAGAATGTAAAATATCTACTAATATTAAATGGCGTACTAAAAACATTTGCGTCGGGCCACTAGGCTGGGGCGCGACCCAAACGGACATTTGAGCGGACATAGCCCATTTCATGTCTGCGACTCGACGCAAACGGACCAAATCGGAAACGATTTAGTCCCAAAATGCGTCGGGCCGTTGGAGATGCCCTTACACGAGTGAGAGTTGTGGTGCACACTGTGAGTTCTCGCAATGGTGTTGATGGTGACTGGCGCCATTCGGTGTGTTGGTAGGAGGATGATAATAGGTGGCGGACCATGATCAGGACTGGCCCTGAGCAGATGTGCAGGCCGATGGTTACCACTAGCGTACAACTCTCTATATGTATGTCGGCGGTATCTTCTGCTACCGCTGGCGTATATAGAGCTGTACGTCAATTGCATGTGTGGCTCTCTCTCTCCTTGTCCTATCGCGCGCTGGTCACACATGCATCACACACATCACGCCTCCCTTGATCCCTTTTCTCTCTCCCGAGCGTGTCGCCTCCTCCTCCCGCTCGCGCGCCCCTATCACCTGTCAGGGGCCCCACCTAGGTATTGTATACGCATGTAGGAAGGCTTGGGAAGACCCAATCACAGCCTAGCTGCTTGATCGAGCGCAACAATCAGCAGTTTCGCTAGTAAAAACATTGCAAATATTGCATCGCATCGATCACGACCTGAGCAATGACTGCTAGTAAAAAAGCCCACACCACAGAATATCAATCACTTCCGATGCAAACGAAGCAATCTCCGAGGATTTTATTGAACATTACAAAAAAGCAACAAAGGGACATGATTGAATCATAAAAGAACGCCAACGGGCATGAATAGGGGCACCCTAGCTTGCCATATTATTACAGCTGGAAGGGAAACTGAAGAAAATCAAATAGGCTGGCATAACAGAACATGCAGCCAGAGGGTTTAGATGGTGTAAACACCGATTTTACGGATATAATCGTCACACTGCGCAAAGAAGCCAACAACGGTCTTATGATCCGGCACGATGAAGCTGAAGGGAGACTTGCCATCCTGAGGCCCAAAAGGACCATAAGTTTTAACGTTGGTGACGATCTTAAGTTGAGACAAATAGTCTGCGTCACCAATTGTCCCGGTTATCTCCTTCACAAGCTCAGTTGGGGAAAACTTAATCTGTAAATACACAAATTGAAAGCAAAGATGTCATCAACTGGCATACTAATAATAGTATAAATGATTTGCCGCGGATGGAAAATTCTGAAGTCAACTCACGGTTTCCACAGTAGAGAGTGAACTAGCACATCCACAGGTACCCCAAAGACCAGAGTTGCAGATTTGCCCGTCTTCACTAATGTAGGAAAACTGAATCGCAGTCATTACACCGGTAAAGTAGACTGTCACACTCTCTAGACGTTGGGATTTTCCTTCCATTTCACGAAGGGGGCATCCTTTGCACCCCACGGTCCCATCTTTGTAGGTGCAGGGACCAGAATCTGCACCAGCATACGAAAAAAAATCAATCCGATCCTATCAACATATGGAACTAAATATCAAGCAATAAGATACTTACGTTCATGTGGCAAAATCCATCCACGGTAAGCTCGTATGTTCTCCACTGAACTGCGTCCCCAAGTTTGTGTTCCTCAACTAGTTGTTTCATTAGGACACCACGCGCCATTGCAAAGTCACCGGTCCCACCAATAATAGCAAACTCACCGGTCATAGCCCCTCTAGTTGCTCCCATTAACTGAAGAGTGGACTCCTTAAATCTACACAATTGCACCCAGGTTATTGATCACTTAAATAAACGGCATGCATACTTGCAAGTTGGGGTCTCTGACGATCTGCGCAGCTAGCCGCAAACTAAATACTCCATCTGACTAGTAGTTATCAACATACCAGACAAAGTAAACCATAGGATAAATGCACAACGAGCAAAAGAGTTACGCGTACCTTTCACCCTCGAAGAATGTCATGGAGAACCAACAATACCAGTTGGGGTGGATAGCTGTGTGCCAGCCTTGTGCCTTGGCTACCAACTTCGCTTCCGAACCGAGATTATCATATATTCCCCAATTGTTAACACCAGACGGAGCTAACCCTGCATCATTAGTTCCTGGTCCTACTAGAAAGCCTGACTGATTCTGGTCTGGCCCTACAACAATCTGGCGCAGATACAACTTACTGAACTTAAACTTGGTGTTCTCCACCATTGCACCAAAGCTGCGAGTGACCTCAAAAGTGGCCATGGAATTGTGTGGGATACGAACTAAGGAAAGAAGTGTATTGTACGGGCACTAAGATGTTTCTGTGTAGTATGAAAAGAAAGGAATCCCACCAGAGGTATTTATAGCCCCAGAACTAAGGCGGCCCCGTGGCAGCACACTGAACCACCTTGTGTGTGATCCCGCTGGCATCACGAGCGGTCCATGAAAAATATTATAACGTTCAAGTGATAGCACATAGCACCAGCACCGGACAGATAATTTTGTTTAGTAGTTTTTTTTTTATGTTAAGACTTAAGACTCCACATAGATCCATACAATACACCTCCCAAGTAAGTTTCGTAAGTTAAAATTATGTAATTCTGTTTTGCTTACAAATTAATACGTTGGATCTATTTTCCTACATTACCAGCGTTCCATAAAATAACATCCAAAACACAATAGTAACATTTGTTGCTTTGCTTCACTTCAGTTTAGAACCGTAGTCATTTGGTACAAGTCAAGCCGACAAATATAAAAGGTCTACTCTCTCCATTCCTAAATATATAATGGTTTTTGCGTTTTCTGACACTAGTAGAAAACGGACCTTTCGTTCAGAGCATTAGTCCCGGTCGGGTTGGAGGCCAATACTAATGTGGCATTAGTACCGGTCCCAACGGCTAGTTCGGCCGGGGGCATTAGTACCGGTTCGTGACGAACCTTTAGTACCGGTTCGTGACACGAACCGGTACTAAAGGTTTTGCGCCAGAGCCAAAACCTTTAGTACCGGTTCGTGACACGGGCCGGTACTAAAGGGGACCTTTAGTACCGGTTCTAGACACGAACCGGTACTAAAGGTTTCGGCTATAAATTCCATATTTTGAATTGTTTTTAAAAAATCGACATAAATACTCATTTAAGTAGGCGAAATTAGGTAGAAATCAAGAACACTTATAATCTTTTGGGATTGTCCACCAAATGTGTACTACTCTTTGTGGAAATTAGATGGGTGCCATTTTGCATCATATTTTTTGTACTTTGTTCACAAAAAAGTCATTTTTTGCACTTAAAAATGGAAAATGATATTTATGAAAATAATTTCAAGAATCCCTTCGGCATGATTGTTTCTTATACCAATACGCACCTATTTGTGGAATATCATATCTTTATCACAAACTATGCCGTGGAAATGACCATAACTTGATCATTTGGGTTGAAACTTCTAAATGTTTATAGATGGTAGACCTTTTTGTGAAGATTTTTTTGCAAATTTTGTCAAAAATCAAGTTTATCATTTTCATGACAACTAGTACACATATAAGGACCCCATGCCAAAGGATTTCCTTTTTTGAGGTGTTAATCACTTTATTCCATTTTTTCGTAAAAACGATCAAAACGGCCGCGATGACTATTCATCGAAAGAGATAAGATTTTCAAGAATTATCAATGTTTCTGTGATATAACCAATAGTTGTGTACCTTAAAATGATTTTTCCAAAAGATTCAGATCGAACTATCAAATAGTTGTAGTTCAATTTTGAATTACTTTCGAAAAATCGACATAAACTCATTTAACTAGGCGAAATTAGGTAGAAATCAAGGAAAAACCTTATACTTGGGGATTATCCATCATATGTGTACTACTCTTTGTGAAAATTAGATGGGTGCTGATACGTCCAAAACGTATCTATAATTTTTGATTGTTTCATGCCATTTTTATGCTTTTAGCACTTGTTTTATATTAAGTTTATTATTTATTTGGACTAACCTACTAATAGTTGCAAAAGTGCATAATGTTCTTGTTTTAATCTTTGATGTGTAGAAATTATCAAGAATACAAGAGGAAACCTTGTTGGAGTCGAATTGGGACTTTCCTGAAATCTGTCTGAGAACTTTTTACGAAGATTGTCAGTTTGACCCTCGAAGATGACGTCAAATGGAGACCTAGCTCTTACGAAAGTTGTCACAATTTACCATACGAAGATTTTAAGCCCGATATAAGCCCAATCGGAGTTCGGACGTGGCCTGTAGGCCCGTTTTGGTGGAACCCTAAAAGGGGTGACGGAAATCCGAGAAGATATATAAAGAGAGGAAACCTAATTCGTGGAGGACTCCTCCACCCACGAATTTCAGCCACCAAAATCCACGTTTTTTCCTCCCCCATGCATCCCATCTCCATGGGGGAGGGCTCCCAAGAAGCCATGAAGGAGGGAGGCTAAGGGGCGGCGCTCCCCAAGCTTGCCGGCGGCGGGGAAAGGAGTTCCCCGTACCGCCGGCGCCGCCGTCGCCCTGCGCCGCTGCGCTGCCCCTCTCCGCCGTCTTCACCACCATCTCCATCACCATCTCCTCCTTGTATTCAGTGGTTCATCTTCCCATAAAGCTCTGTACCGTCCTATGTAAACATGGTTTATCCTATGATTTACATCATGTTTCCGTAGTTTATTTGTCTTTTGATTGCTTAATTGAATGCATGAGGTTTATTAGAGTTGTATGTCTATATCTTGCAAAACTACCTCTCATACCTGTATTGCTACTGTAGTTTTATTTTCTAGATAATGCAAACGTTTAGTGTGCGTAGAGTTGTATCAGTGGTTGATAGAAATTGAGAGATTACTTATCCTACCTTTAGCTCCTCGTTGGGTTCGACACTCTTACTTATCGAAAAGGCTACACGCGATCCCCTTTACTTGTGGGTTATCAGGTGCCATTTTGCATCATATTTTTTGTACTTTGTTCACAAAAAAAGTCATTTTTAGCACTTAAAAAATGGAAAATGATATTTATGAAAATAATTTCAAGAATTCCTTTGGCTTGATTGTTTTTTATACCAATATGCACCTATTTATGGAATATTTTTAGCACTTTTAGATGTTTATAGATGATAGACCTTTTTGTGAAGATGTTTATGGAAATTTCGTCAAAAATCAAGTTTATCATTTTTCATAGCAACTAGTACACATATAAGGACCCCATGCCGAAGGATATCTTTTTTTGAGGTGTTTATCATTTTATTTCATTTTTTCGTAAAAACGATCAAAATGGTCACCATGGCTATCGATGTTTGTGTAATGCAAAAGATGATTTGGATGTCATATTTGAATTCCTCTAATTTTTTTTGATCAATTTAGACATTTTATTTGTTAAATTCCGATATAAGGATTTAAAGATACGAATTATTCCATACTAAATGAAAAAGGCAAAAATAAAGTAAAATTTATTTTATCATTATTTATTTCAATATTATTATTATATAATCATTGTAGTTTATTCATCTAAATTTTTGTGATTCAAGCGATGAAAAAGTGTAACATCATGACCGAGTGGTTAATATGATTGATAAGATAGTAATATCAGTAAGTTCTCAGTTCTCTCTTAGTATCTAATTTGAATGGAACCTAAATGTTAAGCGTGCTGGGGTTGGAGCAGTTTGAGGATGAGTGACCGAATGGGAAGTTTGACTAGATATAATAGTTTGACTTGAGATTAAGTGTGTAGTTAGTGATGAAGTGTGTGTGTTAGTGGGCAGTTAAGTGTGTGGCTATGTGAGAAGTTTCGAAATTCCAAAAAAAAATCAGATTTTTTTTAAAAAAATAAAAAATATCTGGAAACCTTTAGTACCGGTCGGTAACACGACCGACCGACCGACCGACCGGTACTAAAGGTTTTCCACACGAATCGATGCCCCGCGCCCCATGTGGAGGCCTTTAGTACCGGTCTATACGCAACCGGTACTAATGCTAGGGGGGCATTAGTCCCGGTTGCGCCAACCGGTACTAATGCCCCTCCCGGACCGGTAATAAAGGTCTCTTTTCCACTAGTGTGACTCACACATATTTATAAGTGTTTTAGTGTAAGATGTACATAAATCTAAAAATTAAAACACGTCTAGAACGGGCGGGTAAAAAAGGCTAAAATAAGTTATATTTAGGACCAGATGAAGTCGCAACACAAGAATTATAGTCACATGTGATGCAGCTTGGACATAGACATGCTTGCTATATCGGTGCCCCGCGAGATGGTCGACGAGATTCAGAGAACATCAGCGATGCACTCAGTGTAGTTGTGACGTCATTTCGATATAAGCTCGATGCCTCCAGATTGAACTGGATTTGGCTCCGTCGATTGAGAATCTTAAGGATACAATCCGAAAACACCAACCAACTATTTTTAAAGTGCCACAGGAAGGAAAGGAAAGAAAGAGAAAAGTATTTACTGAGTGACGGATGTATTTTTTTTTGAAATAAGAGCGAAGATCCAGCCTCTCCAGCGAAACGATGCACACAACTATTTTATTAACACAAAGAAAACAGGAAACCACCAAAGCCTTACAAATAAATATATCAACGGAAAGTCACCGTCCCGGCAATAACTCGCTACACCCTTTAAGGTTGATGAAGGGGGTGGACTGATCAGAGCTATCCGGAAGCCTCACCAAACCGCCCAACAACTAGCCGGGAGCACAAACCAGTCTATAGACTCTCGGCCCACACGCTGATAAGCCGTCTCCTCCGTCTACCACCAACCCATCTTCAGGAGTAATCAACGCAATGACCTTGTACGACCTGTCGTCGACGACATCAGACAGCGTCACGTTCCTACGCCCCCGTGACCCACCGTCGTCGACATGGTAGATAAATAACGCTCCACAAGCAGACCCCTTTCAGGCATATCATGGTCCAAATGATGTCGTCAGGAGGGAAAACGACACTGAAAATGCTGGCATCGTCCGGCCTTGGATTAACCCAAACCTAGGGTTTCCCTAGAACATTAAGCATTAGGTGGGATTGTAGCAACGAGGCCTTCAACAAGGAGTCATCATCGACTCCGCCTGCATCTGATCCCAGCTCTCACCGGCCAAATGCTTCGCCCCCAACCCGCGTGCTGCAAGAGAGGGATGCTACCTCCAACTGCCTTCGATCTTCCAGGAGAGAAGTCTTCACGCCGTAGCCGGGCGGGTGTGGCGTGAAGCCCGACCATGCCATAGCAAGGCCACCTAGCTCGTCAACCCGCACCTCCATCGTGTCAGGCAGCCTTCGCAACATGGACGAACCCCCCCCCCCCCCACACCTCCTATTGCCACAGGCCCGAACACCGCTACCATAGCCAGTAACCATAGTGAGAGGCATCACAGGGCAGAGGGACCCCGTACTGCCGCCGTATGCGCCGAGATCCCTGTCGGAGATCCGTAGCACCGGCACCGCTGAAACCCCACTTCGCATCCGCCGACGCCAGTGGAAGGAGGTCATTGGCCGGTGAGAAGGGCCCCGCTGCTCCCGTCCGCTGCTTAAGCTTTGCCCAGCAGCCTCCTCCGACTGCCACGAGGGTGCAAATGGGGCTGGTGGCGGCTAGGGTTGGGGAGGATGTCGGAAGAGGGAGGGGGTTGGGTGTGCGTCGCGTGGCATAACACTCGGGAAAATCTAACCTTTGCCGAGAGTTTGCAGTCGGCAAAGGTTGAGACACACTATCCACCGAAAGGTTTTTGCTTGAATGGCGAGGAGAGATGCAGATCGATGATGTGGCTGGATCGAAGTTGTTCTGTCTTCGTTGGTCAGATGGCTCTCCTGCGCTGCTCATATTCTCTCTCCCTCGTTCTCTGCCACCCCCCCCGACGCCCTCTAGTGCTCCTCTACTACAGCCACGAAGGAGTTCCACCCTTGTCATACACAAAGGCTTGATGCGCCCTAACACCGCCTTCAACAACATGCTCTGTTGCGCCGCCTCCACGCCTCCTATGGCGAGGGAGAGCATGAGTGGCGCCTCTGATGGCAAGGAACTGTGGTGGCAAGGGCGAGGAGTGGTGCAAGTGGTCACTATTAGCAACGATGACGAGTTCACCGCGACATTGAGGGCCAAAATAGTAATATTTTTTTTCCAAAAATCGAGCCGAGTCCGAATCATGGCAGAGCCCTGAGACTTGGATCCCATCGCCATACATCGGTCGTCTTGTTAACTTACTTTTATCGAGCGCCGCTAAAATGGTGCGAAGCCTTTGTCGTGTGCCGTCGGATACCTCCTGCCAAAAATCTATTTAGAAAGTCTAATAGTTGCTACTTTGACAAGGAAAATACCATGTTTCCCTAGGTGTAGTTTTCACTCCCTGACGTAGATGGCGGTCAGGGAGGCGACCTGCTTTGCGCCCGATCTCCGTCGGCGTGTGTGCTGGTCCCCTCTACCTCTGCATGCTACTCCGCTCAACGGTGATGGTTTTGCATTTGGCAAACTACTTCTGAGGTCCGTAAAACTGTTGATCAGTGAAGGATCCGCGTAGAGCTCGGGTGAAAAGCTGATCTATCTTCTGTCCCTATGGTGGTTGCTTCGGTGGTATCAATGAAGGGGGATAGGAGCTGATTTTTTTTCATGGTTTATCCTATTTTTACAGTTCTGTAAGGTTGATGTGTATGTGACATGTAAGTTGATCTTTATTTCATAAATGAGACACATATTACCATAAAGAAATGAAAAATGATTCAGTTAGTGGTCACTATATTAACATCCTTATATGACCAGCCTCGTAATAGTATATACAAAACTACAACTCCGGCTCGTATAAGCTAAATATAATAAATAGATTCTTGTCGAAATATTTTTAATTTTTTTGATAAAGATTCTTAGCTGGATTATCTTCTCTGTCTGTCTAAATAGGAGATGAACGCTAACTAATTTTCTTGTCTCCTCGTACGGTCATGCGTCGCTTGCTCGCTTCGGTTCCTCACACGTCGTTTTTCTGATGTCCCTTCGTGGGCTATCCCGTCGAGCCCTATGGGCTGGACGTCCGTTCGTGGGTTCACATAGCCATCTCTCTACGTGTTCGTCTCCAGCAAAGAAAAAAGCGTGCACGATTGAAGTGAGCCGCCACCGCTTCTAAGTTAAAAACCAATCCGTTCTGCCATTTGTAGCAACCACGACAGTCTGCTCGTGTCGCCACCTCCAGCAGCGTACTCTTCTCCATGCTGTTAGTTGTCCGCTCCCCACTAAATTCGCTGCTTTCTTATTTCGATCCATAACATAGGTTCATCAATCTGGCAAGTTGTGATGGTCGCTGAAGCTAGTTAGCTAGGAGGGAGCGGCTAATTACATGTACTGCCTACTAACGACTGGACAACTGTACCTGCTTGCAGTACATAAGCTCTCATCTCTTACTCTTAAATTTTAAATTACATAGGCTGAGCACATGCATCTTACACTTCCGTAATCTTGCTGGTTGCAGGTATTTGTTACCATGGAATCTTCCCTAAATTAATGAGTTACAATGCAGTTTGCTCTCCAACCCCGAGCTCAAGTCCTCTCCCAAATCTGAACAGGAGCATTTATGCTTTTACTCAGTCTCCACTATATTCGACCATCTGAAGGGCAAAAAGATGAAGCGACACATTATTCTGAGCTAGAGACGACCCTCCAATCTGTATATGTGTCTTCCTACAAATTCTTATATTATTACAATTCGCTTTTGTTGGATCCATAGTTGATGGCTAGCAAGTTCTCATATCTTTTTAACGTTGTCAGGAAACAATTGGTGTTTACCAACGAGCAAGTAAAAAATAAGCATTTTTTATGCAGCTCCAACCTTTTTAGTTTGTCCGGTGTAATGGAGCATTCTTATGGTCCAAGTTTTCACGACCCAACGATGTTAGAGCAACAAAAGGATATTCAGCTTCAACTGAAAGATAGCTACGAGGACAGATCAAATGACGTAACTAATAGCGCCTCTCAACATTCTTTCATTTCTATATATAGTTTTTCGCTTGAACATCATGTCCATGTTTAGCATTATGCAGATGTACAATGGATGATAAATGAATGAAGAGGAATAGCTTGGAAATATCAAATATGAATGCAACTGTGGTTATATTTTTTCCACAATTAAATAATGTTTTCTTTGGCACATGTAGTTGCATCCTTCCGCTGAAGACAATATATATCTCGGCCGATGTTGTACGGTCCATCTTTCAAAGATATATTTCAAAATTAACCGCTCACAAAAACTTTCTTAAAACAACTAAATTGGAATGGTATATATTGATAACAATTTCTATGTCTATATTCCGCAGCAACACGCAGGGAATCATCTAGATATTATAATAGAAAGATTTGTCTCTATTATTTCTTGTCATCGGACGTGCAACCGTGTTAGTCTTTACGACTAACAGTACGAGTAACATGATGCTCTTAGATTCGACTGCCATAATTTTGTATTTTCGTGTAGCAATTAATAAATAGCCTGTATAGATTTGTCCTTGTATATATTTTTATTTATTGTTTCCTCGTCGTCTACGATGCCGCGCCCCTCTTATTCTCGACAACTTGTTAGCAAGGCCGCACGCACATGCACACACATGGCATGCATCCTTGCACGTGCAGCTTTGAGATTCATTTGTTTCAATCTCCGAACCATAAGAAATTATTTACAACCGTGCAACTACAAACAAGTTCACCGACAGCAAACAAGTAAAGTACCAGTACGGTTATCACTGATTAATTGCAAGTGTATTCTCCACAACTGAGTGATACAACTGATCTACGCACGGCACACCCAGTCGGTTCCACAAAAATTATTGACAGATTTAAACCTGTTTAAGCCCTCGGTTTCAGTTTGGCAAAACCAAACGAGATTATTTGTAGACAACTTAATACTACTCCAGTAGAATTTTTGAAGTTGCCTTCGATAGACTACTTGATTAGTCGCAAAAAAGACTACTTAATTTCTAAACCAATGCGGAAATAGTCAGTCTATCTATCTATTTATTATATATATATAAGTAAAATCTCACACAATCAACAAATCAGAATGAGCAACAACTAAGAAACGGCTCAAATCGGAACAAATAACAACAAATAATTGTTTTGGCACCTACGCACTAGTGAATCTGTTTTCTCAAAACAAAAATAAAATTTGCACTTTTGTGTATCCAAAATTGCTGGCAAAAAGTATACGGTTACGTATATATATATATATATATATTCTATATACTTATTAAATTTTGGTTAAAATACAATATATTTTAGCCGAGGTAAAAAAAGTAAACAACCGGGGCGGAGTAGGGCATTTTTACTATATTTCTTTCCTTTCGAATCCAGTTGTTCCAATCTGACCCAATAGCAACTCATTGAAATCATTCGGTTCACCTCTTTTTTAAGCACTTGACCAAGCCTATTTCTATAGAAAAGATATGAATCTATTGACTTTGAGTCTGTTTCCTACTACCAAATTGGAAATTCATAGAGTCACAAATTTCTTATTTCTCTATAGCCCGAAATAAATTGAATTTTCAACCGAAACTTTTCACAAATATATATCCATGTATATGCATTAAACTTCAAAATTTGTAATATTAGGAAACTCAAAAGCATCGTTTTAAATTCTTTTTTACATAGGATCACAGGTGCGTAGGTGCACCAAAATGCTCCAAATAATTAATGCTAATGTGGTAGGAGAGAATCAGAAAAGTTAGGGTAATATGGGGTTTGTCGATCGGGGAGAGATTTACTTGGAGACGAGGAAGAATGCGAAATGGGTTAATGGTGTTGTGTGCTTTCAAGAATGGATCAATTTATTCCCTATTGCGGGAGTAATTCATGTGAACTACTCAAAGTCAGACCACATACCAATTTCGGAACTCAGCTTCAGTGACTTGTTGTACCCAAGTCACCGTGAGAGACTTTAACCCATCTATCTGCCATAATTTTGTCTGTATATAGATTCGTTCTTGTATATATTTTTATTTATTATATGTCCTCGTGATGCCATGCCCTATTATTCTCGACAACTTGTTAGCACGCAGCCTGGGTCACGAGGTCGCACGCACATTGATGCCACCTCGTCGGTCACGATGGCATTCACGTGCAGCTTTGAGATTCATTTGTTTCAATCTCTGAACCATAATAAATTATTTTCAACGGTGCAACTACAAAGTACAAACAAGCTCGGTGACAGCAAACAAGTAAAGTAGCAGTACGGTTTTCCCCTTTTTTACATAGCAGTACGGATTTCCTTGATTACTCTATTTTATGACATTATTTTCCGGAAGGAGGGAATAAGTGTATTCTCCACAACTGAGAACACACTACAGGGAAACTGCTTATATCTATCGGGTAATCACCGACGAGTCACAATAAAATCACGCTGGTAATTTACTGCAATCAAATTGCAGAGGTAATCACAATTGTGAAGAAATACCCTGGGCCGTGCTATTTTGTAATCACTGTCTTGCCATGCCGATGATATGTAGGATCAAAACCCTTCGCCACGATGAAAAATATTATCGACGTGGGATGCTAAATCCACGCGGAGTAATTTCCCACGTAATTACCGGCGTAAAATTTCTTGGGCATGCCGGTAATCAAATAGGACGCGACTAGGTCGAGGTCGACCTAGGTATGGCGAAATGCAAGGTCGTTCCGACCAAAGGGAATCTTTCCCAAAAAGGAAACCCAACGCGCGCCCACTAGCTCCTTCCCATGTGCTCGCACGCCCCACCCCCGCGCACATGGAAAAAGCCACGGTGGGGCCCAAAAAATCACTGGACATCACATGGATGTAACTTTTAGCTCCGCCATGGAGATTCGCTAGATCCAGGGGAAAAAATACATTCAAATCACTGGTGTTTACATGTTGGAGCGAAAAATTACATCAGTTGAAACCCCTTGCCCCAGAAATTGTTTCAGGCATGTAAACTTCAGAAAATTCCATCCCCATCTTTACCTTACAGGAACTGTCTTCGTTTCTTCCATGATTTGTAACGAAATCCATCTTGTTTCCCTATCTTCATTGATCTTTACATCTTGGTTAATCTTACATCCAGATCATTTGTAACATGTAAACAAACTGATCTTACATCCAGATCGTCTGTAACATGTAAACAAAATGTAGAATGTAACATACAAAGAATTCAGTTTTGCTTTTCTAGGTTGTGAATTTTTTTCAAGAATTAACCACGTCTGATCTTACATCTACCTGTACCACCCTTACTTGGTTGCCAATACCGTACCAGTATGTTTTGGTAGTTGATGACATCCTATAGATCACAAACAACAATACATTTTTCATTTTAGAACCGAAAACTATGACATGCAACACCTTAATGACATCCAGCACCTTACCTGACATGCATCACCCTAATGACATCTATTAACTCATTGACATCAGCACCTTAATGGACATCCCAAGTATCTTAGTGTCATCTAGTAACTTAGTGACATCGGTACCTTAATGACATCCAACACCTTACACGTACTATACCAGTAGCATCAATAAATATTTACATTATACCACAAATATTTAACCCCTATCATCAATATTTACACCAGTTCCAGGATAGTAAAAAAAAACATAACTTACGTCCGTTCATGTCGCAAACCTACAAAACTTGACATCCAGTAGCATCAAGAATCTTTACATTCTACTAGGATTATATCTATGAATACTTAACCCCTATCATGAATTTTCACACTAGTTCCAAGATAGTAAAAATTACATTCTAGCAGGTTTTCATATAATTTACATTTGTTCATGTAGCAAACCTGACATCCAAATTCTAAAAAACAATGTTACTTTATTATACCAAATACCATATATTACAATGAACATGAATTTTACATTCTAGCATTTGTTACATCTATAAAAAATAGTTAAGCCTATCTATGAATATTTACACTATTTCGAGGCTGTACTAATTTTACATTCTAGGATGCAAGTATAATTTACATCTGGTCATGTTGTGAGACGTGTAAACAGAAAAAACAATCATAGTTAGCATGCTTTTGATTACTACCAACATGACCATCGTTCCCGGCCTAGTATATTTTACTCCTAAACTGCAAAATCACATCCTAATGAGAATCACATCCTAATCATCACATAAATCACATCATAACAAAGAAAAATCAGATTCACACCCTAAAAGGGAAAAAAAATCACATCCACGGTGTCATAATCACATCATAAAACCAAAATATCTTATTCATTTGCATTGTGTTCAGAGAATTACAAACACGATAAAAACACATGTACTATTTGTGATGGGATTGGATATACAAACCTGAAACTTGCCGTCAACACACAACAAGAGTTATACTCGTCGATTTCAGGAACCAGCTTACGCCCCAGGTGAAGCCTCGAGGCCCAACCAGATCTGGAACAAGGAGAAACTCATCAATCGACTCAAAACAATAGGTTGTGTCCAGTGCTCGACTCACCCGTGAAAGGAAAACGAGAACATGGCAATAGGCTTACCACAAGATTGCATCTAAGAAAATAAAAAACACATCTAATGCTAGGTTGCAACTTTACATTGACCGGACAATCACATTGAAAAGAGTAATACATCCATGAATATCAACATCTAGCGGGGTGGACAGAGAGAATTACATTTACAATTATTTCGCATCCAGTGAAAAATACATTGGGGTCTACTGGTACGTTCACGTTTTTATTCAACCATAGTTCACATCTATGAGTGAAACGGTTACAGTGACAACAAAGTTTTACATCCAATCTAGGTTACATCTACAGAAAAAAAAAATTAGTTATAGTGCCAACAAGTTGTAACATTCACTCATATGTACATCTATCTGAAAAAATCTAGCAGTTTAATTCTCAATATAAATTACTATTACATCCACAAATAGGAAAATCACATCCAAAATTGGCTGAAACAATGGTACGACCTGCGGACTTGATGTAAAATACATCCACATGCCAGTAGGATTTTACTTGACACCCAGTAGCATTGAGGCAATGCAAGTTACTATGAAAAAACCATGATACTTCTGCATGCTTTCAAAACTGAAAAATCACATCACTAATCAGCAAAAAAATACATCCCAAACTCAAGGGTCACATCCCCTGCTCCAAAATAAATTTACATCCAGCTACATGAAAACTAACATGCATTCACGAGCCTCTACAATAGCAATTCAACAGCGAAATACAATAGCAATTCAACAGCGAAAACAAAACACTGGAGCTGGGCTTACCAGAAGATGTAGAATCAGTTCCGCCTGTAGAAAACACCACCGGCCACCGATTCGTTCGATTGAAGGTCACCAACGAGCTCGATCTCGTCCCCTATCCTCATACACCAACCTCCACCCCCGCAGATCAGCAACTTCGTCAGAGGAAAACCAGAAATCGACGCCGTCGCCTGCAGAGGGAAGAGATAGAACTGTGAGATTGACGGTCGCAGACGAGAGCTCAGCACGTCCCCTACCCTCAGCCACCAAACCTTCACCTCCCAGCAGATCAGCAAGCTCGTCGGAGGAAACCCATAAATCGACTCCGTCGCCAGAAGAGGGGAGAGGCCGAATCGGGAGATTGAATGTCACCACCGAGCGCTCACCTCGTCCCCTATCCCCAACCACCCACCTCCACCACCGAAGATCAACGAGCTCGTCGGAGGAACCCCAGAGATCGACGCCGTCGCCGGAGACAGAGAGGCGAAGGATAAGGAATGGGGGGAAAGCGGTGCGGGCTGTGTGTGGCACGTATGCGGGCCCTGGAGAAAAAAAAGGCTCGGCGCGTGATGGACCGTCCGATGCGGAATCCACGACGCGCGAGCGTGAGCTCGCAGATCGCCAGAACGAGGTCAGCGTAGATTTAGAATTGGCGAATCAAATAATCTCGGTACACTATACGGGCCCCAAACAAATCACAGTCGAGTAATAGCTTCCCAAGTTGGTGATTACTTTTTAATTACTGGAGTGCGGTGTTGGTCCATGCCGGAAATTACTTTTTATACGTGTCTGCACAAGATTATCCCGCACTATTCTTTGCATTACTTGTATTTATTATCATCCCACATATATAACTTAACTAATTTTCAGGAAAATTTATAAAATATAAAGGTGTATTTTTTTTGAAACGGTAACGGTGGGAGAGGATCCCACCTGAATGTTATTGTTTCAAAAAGTGCTTACAAGACCAGACTCCTGTCCACCCCGTGGGTGTCCATCGGTCAGGAAACATAAGGAGATTACAGAGGGAAAGATGGGTCTCGCCAACAAGAGGCGGCCACCTGCTAAACAACATCTCTAAAAAGGTAAAAGAAAGTGAAAAAGAAAACGACAAGAGCAAAGTACACTACTTAGCCCACAATCTTGAGAAAGCTAGCAGGCTGGTAGCACCTCGGTATAGGAAACATAATTAGATGAGGGGTGTTGTCGAGGATCACAATACCAATGGTCGCAAGTAGCCTAGCGCGCCGAACCTGCGTGCGCTTCGAACCCCACGGCACAACTCAGGAGCATCCACAATCAACGAGTGCCCACCCTAGCACCTAGCATGAACCTTGACTGGGAGCTCCGCCACGAAGGTCGAGACGATTAATAGGTCGGGGAGGCGTCGTTGCATCGTCATTGAGCAAAGATGAGGCGAGACGACACCAAGAGCTCGAAGCTCCCTCAGCACAGTGTCCCTTCTGGGATGAACTTGAGCCAGCACAACACGAAAGGGAGCCCAAGGGCAATGGCCATTGCCGCCAAACGGAGCCGATTTTGCCCCGCCAGTAGCGTAAGTCGGGCGTCGCCGCTGAAGCTTCCACAACAGACCAAGAAAAAGTAGCCAAAGGCAGCACCGTGAGATACAACGCCTCACCGCCAGGATACTCCCTCAAAGAAGAAGGTGACTCAAGCCCATGTAGTAGACTGCAGTTTGGGGTTCCTTCGTGATACGTCTCAAACATATCTATAATTTTTATATTCCATGCTTATATTATACCAATTGCTACATGTTTTATATACACTTTATAGCATTTTTATGCATTTTCTGGGACTAACCTATTAATAAGATGCCACAGTGCCAGTTCCCTGTTTTCTGCTGTTTTTGGTTTCAGAAAAGCTGTTAAGGAAATATTCTCGGAATTGGACGAAACAAAAGCCAAAACTCCTATTTTTCCCGGAACCATCCAGAACACGAAGAGGAGACGAAGACGGAGACCAAGGCGGCCTCACCTGGTGGTGGCGCGGCCCCACTTCTGGCCGCGCCACCACATGGTGTGGGCCCTCGGGGCTCCACCGACTTCGCCCTTTCGCCTATTTATTCCCCCCGACGAGAAAACCTAAACCCCCCAAGCCTTTTCCCGAGAAGAGTTCTGCTGCGCCGCCGCCATCGAAGACAAGTTTTGGGGGACAGAAGTCTCTGTTCCGGCACCCTGCCGGGACAGGGAATTGCCCCCAGAGTCATCTCCATCAACTCCACCGCCATCTCCATCACCGTTGCTGACTCCCACGATGATGTTTCAATGGCAGCATAAGTAGTAATTGCAATCTGAAATAAAAATGGCAGCAAGCAAACATGTAGCAGAACAGGTTGTAAACGGTGTTTCAATGCTTAGAAACAAGGCCTAGGGATCATACTTTCACTAGTGGACACTCTCAACAATGACCTCATAGTTGAATAACAAATACTACTCTCAAACACTCTCTTGTTGGATATCAAACACCATTCATTGCGTAGGGCTACAAAAGCACACCCCAAAGTCTGAGTAAACAAACACCACAACGTCATAAAGGAGTCACACACGGTGCACACACTGTCACCTTCACAACCGTGAATAACTCCGGAGTTCATATTAAAATAACCTCTAGAGTGCATAATAGATAAAGAGTAACTTCACATATTCAACTAGATTACAAAGCTCATGATCACATAAAGATCACACCATGGGAGAGAGAGATAAACCACATAGCTACCGGTAGAGCCCGCAGCCCCGGGGGAGAACTACTCACTCCTCATCGTGGGAGTCAGCAACGGCGATGGAGATGGCGGTGGAGTCGATGGAGATGGCTCCGGGGGCAATTCCCCGTCCCGGCAGGGTGCCGGAACAGAGACTTCTGTCCCCCGAAACTTGTCTTCGATGGCGGCGGCGCAGCGGAACTCTTCTCGGGAAAAGGCTTCGGGTGCCTAGGGTTATTTTGTCGGGGGGTCGTTATAGGCGAAAGGGAGAAGGAGGTGGGGCCCCGAGGGGCCCACACCACGTGGTGGCACGGCCAAGGAGGGAGCCGCGCCACCAACAGGTGTGGCCGCCTCGTGGCCCTCCTCCGTATCCTCTTCGGTGTTCTGGCGAAATAGAATTTCTGGAATTTTTCTGGATTTTTCCGGGCACTTTGGTTTTCGGGCCTTTTCTGCAACACACAGACATAATAAACAGAAACTGGCACTGTGGCATCTTGTTAATAGGTTAGTCCAATAAGTGTCATAATATGATATAAAGTGTATATAAAACATGTGATAATTGGTATAATATAGGCATGGAACAACAGAAATTATGGATACGTTTGAGACGTATCAAGCATCCCCAAGCTTAGTTCTACTCGTCCCGAGTAGGTAAAACGATAACAAGAATAATTTCTGAAGTGACATGCTTTCACACAATCTTGATCATATAATAATGTAATGCATGTAAATTGAGATCAAATGAATAAAAGCTGTAGTTTATATTGATATCAAATGAGTAATGAATAAACAAGTAGGAAGAACAAAGTAAAACTTTCAATGAATCAGTACTAAAGAACAATCAACCGTGCATAGTAGATATTAAAGATGATTTAAGCTTCAAGAACAACAATATAATCATCTAATGCATCCAACACTCATCACAACTTTGTGTTAGGATCAAGTCAAGCAATAACAATATGCACGTAGAAAATCATCTCTCTATTTGTTCACTTAAAAACAAGCAAGCGTTCAGCGTTGGTTCCTGGCACCAGGATGTTGTGGCTAAAAGAACATTAAGGGGGTTTGGAAGGCCAACGGAAGAAAGTCTCACAAAGCTGAAAGTGATCATTAGACAAGAGGAAGTCTTATAATCGAAGCTATGCAAGGAGTAGTGATTGCCACACAACGGATGCACATAGAGCTATAAGTGTATGGAAGCTCTCCAATGGAACTAGTGGGGGTGCATCCAACTTGCTTGCTCATGAAGACCTAGAGCACTTTTGAGGAGGCTCATCATTGGAATATACAAGCCAAGTTCTATAATGTAAAGTTCCCCACATAGTTATGCAAGTAAAACATGAAAACTCTCTCATATGGAGTAAAGGTGCTAAACATGAGCACAAATGATGACTATGAATACTACAGGTGCTATGACATGAGCACAAGTGCGGATAAAGAGTAGTAATGTTGCCCCCTTTTTTTTTTTTTTTTCTTTTTTCTCTTTTCTCTTTTTTCTATTTTTTTTACTTTTTCTGTTTCTCTTTTCGATGGCCTCCATGGCTCTTTTCACTTTTAGGGGCAAACATTCTAATATGACAACACACTTTTGATACAAATGACTCATAATGAATAAAACATAATGTATGAAATGGTGCCTCTGCCAGTGTAGCAGGATATGCAATGATCTAGCGTAACATGGGCAAAACCACACATCAGCTGTAAAGAATCATGCAAGGCAATATATAAAAGATAAATGACAACAAGTCATGTAATGTAAGATGGAAGTTGCATGGCAATATATCTCGGAACAGCTATGGAAATGTTGTAGTAGGTAGGTATGGTGGATGTTTTGAGGAAGATATTTGGCTTATGTGTAGGAGAACATGATGAAGATCTCCCACGAGTTTTGGATGTACCCGCGAAGTATGCACCAACTCTCAATGTGAGAAAGGGCAATGCAAAGTACCGAAGATGGCTAGCAAATATGGTGGTGGAAGTGCCATGAAAACCGCAGCTTAGAACTCACAAGCAAAAAGATTCCAACTAGAAATATGATCTTACAAGGCATAATGAAAATCACTCCAAGAGGGTCCGTGGCAAATGACAAGTCACTTGTTGGCTACCCCGACCGTAGCGCGTAACACAAAGTCATTACGGTTGCTTTTAACATTTAGAAGTCATATATCATTATGCTATCAACTGGATATTTAAGTGTGGCACAGCTTCAAGTTTTCTAGACCAACCATTAATCATTCCACTTTACTAAACCATCATGTTTACCATTAAGCATATTAATATCTCAAAACAACATCAATGATTCAAGTGACACAATTTAATGATCTACAAGATTATGTATCATTTCATCATACCATCTACCACATTAAACATTTTCTGTTCCTAACCAAACACCAATCAACTTATCTAAAAATAAACTCTCCAAGTATTTAACAATGAGATATGAGAGTATAACATAAGAAAACTAACAGCTCTAAAAAGAGATGCATGAAAAACAAGAGCTGAAAGCATTGAAGTAACATAGAAGAATACTCAACAAATATAAGTGAAGAATACGAGTATTCATAAGAAAAAGCGGAGCGTGTCTCTCTCCCACAAAGGAATGCTAGGATCCATTTTATTCAGAGAATGAAAATAACAAAAACAAAAAAAAAAAACAGACGCTTCAAGTAAAGCACATAAGATGTGTCAGAATTAAAATATAGTTTCACTAGAGATGACCTGATAGTTTGTTGATGAAGAAGGGGATGCCTTGGGCATCCCCAAGCTTTGACGCTTGAGTCTTCTTGAAATATGCTTGGGTGACCCACGGGGGCATCCCCAAGCTTAGGCTCTTTCATCTTCTTGATCACATCATATCATCCTCTCTCTTGATCCTTGAAAACTTCCTCCACACCAAACTCAAAGTAGACTTCATTAGAGGGTTAGTGAATAATCAAAAGTTCTCATATTCTGCATGGACAAAACCATTACACATGCTACTGGACATTCTACAGTCACTGGTATTTTTGGAACAAAAAGATCCATTCAAAAACAGCAAAAGGAGCAATGCAAAATAAATGGCAGAATCTGTCAAAAACAGAACAGTCCGTAAAGACGAATTTTTTCGAGGCACTTAACTTGCTCAAATCAGAAAACTCAAAACTAGTGAAAGTTGCGTACATATCTGAGGATCACGCTCAAGAAATATCAGATTTTTTCAATTTTTCTGCAGAGAGTGATGAATTAAACGGTGGACAGCAGAAAACTGTTCCTGCGCAGGAATCCAAATCTAGCATCAACTTTCTACTAGAGGCTCTACTTGACACAACAATGCGATAAAATAAAGATACAAAGGAATTGCTACAGAGGTAGACATGCTCCTTGACTCAAATAAAGAAAAATTGCAGAGATAAAATAATGGGTTGTCTCCCATAAGCGCTTTTCTTTAATGCCTTTTAGCTAGGCTTGATAGTTGTAATGATGCTCTCATGAAAATAGAAAATGAAGCAAAAGGAGCATCAAGAAGCAAATTTAAAACACATTTAAGTCTAACCCACTTCCTATGCATAGGAATCTTGTACACAAATAAATTCACAAAGAACAAAGTGACAAGCATAGAAGATAAAACAAGAGTAACTTCAAAACTTTAAGCATATAGAGAGATGTTTTAGTATCATGAAAATTTCTACAACCATATTCTCCTCTCTCATAGTAATTTTCAGTAGTAGAAATAAATTCAACCATATAACCACAAGAATCATTCATCTTAGATAATATAGGCACATAAAGAGGATCATTGAATTAATTTTGGAATTCATTAGCATGCTTCCCTCTTTCAAAATAGTTATTAAGATCAATATCAAGTTTAAGATCATGGTTGCAACAAAGATTTGGAACTAGAGACAATTGCAAACCACATAAGTATTTCTCAATATAAGCAAATTTCTCCTCCATGGTGTAATTAGGAGAATTCAAGAATAATGTAGGACTCTCATGAGTAAGAGTACCATCACAAGCAGCAATTATATCATTTTTATCCTCAACTTCTAAACATAGAGGATTATCAATAAGCATAGGACCATCATCTAAAGCATTATCATATATCATATTTAAGCAACACTCCTCATTATCATAAATAAGTTCACTAGTAGCATCATGAATAAAATTAACAATATAACTATCACATAAAACATTCTTATCATGAGCCACATGCATAAAAGAATTAATACTCTCCACGTAAGCATAGTAATTTTCATTGATCGTAGTGGGAGCAAATTCAACAAAATAGCTATCATTATTATTCTCATCACCATAATCATCAAATATAGGAGGCATATTGTAACATCCCAATTTTCACAAAACAATTTAAACTTTCAAAACTGCATCATGCATCATGTCATTGCATCATTGTTTGCATTGTGTGTGAATTCAAATTATGAAATTTAGAGAAATCAATCTAAAAAAACCTAATTTGCAAAGTATCTGCAAAAGTCTTCTCAAACTATTTCCAATTTTCAAATAAAGATTTTGAAAATTATATCCCCAATACATGATAAACATGTGGGGCATGTTCATTCAAAAATATTGAAAGTGGTTTGAGTAAATTTGGTTTTGAAATTCAAAAGTTATTTGTTTTGATTTAAAAACAGAAAAGAAAAACGTGTCAGAAAAAAATGCGCAGCCCAGTTAATGGGCCAAGCCCAGCTACCACCTAACGCGCGCGCAGCAGATAGCACAGCCCAGCTGCGTGCTCCCTCTCGCTGCCACCCCAGCCCCACCTGTCATCTCCCTCATCTCACCGTGACGAACACGGACACCCGACCCTAACCCTAAACCAAATCCTAACCGAATCAAGCACGATTCGCACGCAATCGCACACGTTTTGCCCCCTATATAAACACCCACGACACCGCCGTCTTTTCCCCTCAAAAACCCTAGCTCGAAAGCCTCCAGGCTGCCCACAATCCGCCGCTGCCGTGCGCCATTGTCGCCGTCGTTTGACGTCGATTCCGGTGATCCTCGACGCCCCCATCTCCTCTCATACCTCCCCTTCGCTTCCCCTTGATCTTGTGCATCCACTAATACGGCGCATTGCTTCTGTCCGAGCTCCAGCGCGACGTTTGCATCCTCGACATCGACGCCATCCGCGGGAGAACTTCGGCGATCGATCGAGGAAGGAGGAGGACACCCGCGACCATGCCGTTCACGCCATCACCTTCGTCTCGTCGCCCCGAACGCCGTGGTACGCCCCATGACCCGTAGTTAGACCTAGATTAAATTTCGGCGAAGTTTCGGCCATGGCGCCACCGCAGAGTTTGGATCGCCGATGAAACTCCGGCCAGTGCGCCGCCCGTTTATGGTTCTTTCGATATAGGCCGTTAGATCTACTTTCTACGATTTAGATTAGATCGCATCGCGAAGGGGTACCAGCCAACCGGAGATCGCCACGTCGTCAAGTTACCCACGAAGGCCACGCCGCACCCGTCCGCGTCCGCCCGCAACCCGTCCGCGCCCGCATCGCCCGCAAGGCCAGTCAACGGAGGCTCCGCACCAACCAGAAGACGCCACGTCGACCAAGGACTCCAGCGCGAAGATCTTTTTCGTTTTCTTTACGTTTAAGTCCCTGCGCATCACGGATAGGTCCCTGGATTTTAGATTCGTTATTAATTTTTAGTCCTTTATCCAAAATTTATGAAATTTATATTTTTGGAAAGCTTATAATGTGTAGAAACTTTCTATATGCTTAATTTGTGGTTTTGAGGAAATTAATTTAGATAATTTTTAAAAGTGGTTTAATTGATATTTTGGCTATAACTTAATTATAAAAATTGATTCTTGAGCAAACTCTTTTGCATTAATTTTGTTTGTCTAAGTAATGGCCGTAGAATTGATCTAGTATTTTTGTAGAAGTGTTTTTCTATGTTTTTGCATGTAATTTGTTTTTATTGCTTTTAGGTGTTATTTTAATAAGTAAATTATATTAAAATTGCTCTCCACATTATTTTTGAATAGAAAATTTAGCTAAGTAATTATGAACATGTTAGATGCAGAATAACTTAGAAATATTTCACCTCACCCACCAAAGTGTTATTTCTTCCTTAGAAAGTATTTGGGTAAAATTTGATAACACTTTTTCCTTAGAAAATTTCTCCACCCTTACCTAAAAAGCTAATCTTTTCCTTAGAAAAATTTTAGCACTCTAGAAAACTTAGCTGATTGGTTTATTTTGCTAAGTTATAATAGTTGACAAGTTTTATCCTTAGAATTTATTTCAAACTTCTGCTAGTATACTTTTCCTTAGCAAAATCTAGCACCTCTTAATTAGTTTACTTTTCCTTAGGATTATTTTTGACTTGATGTCTTAACCTTTATTTCCTTAGTGGAAATTTCGAATCACATGTTGTGACTTTGGTCCTTAGTCATTTTTTTGGATCACCTTGTTTGTCTTGCAATGACTTAGAATAATTTCATGGCATGGCATGCATCTCTAGTCCTTAGAATTATTTTGCACATCATGCATGACATGTTTTCCTTAGAAATTTTGTGAAACTTGTTGTTTATTATGTATTGTTTGATGTGTTAGAAACTCCGGAGGGAAACGAGGACTGTTGCAGCTGCTGTTGTTCTGCTTGTTGCCAAGGCAAGTGGCACACCCCCATGAAATTTTCCTAAGTATTTTATATGCATTACTTAGTGTATTTCTTATATGCATGTGTTGGATAGTATTATTGCTATGTGCTAAACCCACCATATCTTTATACTAGTTGTGTCTAGAACCCCTTTGATAACTTAGTAGATTATTTGATGCTATGCAAATGTGTTTTCTTTAAAAGCTAAATTCTACTAAGTAATTTATCACCTGGGTGGACTTGGTATTGAAAAGATGATGGAAAGGTTGAGTGTCATCTCTTAGGGGTGACCTCTAAGGGATGGTCACTTGTGGTTGCCACCCAGGGTATTAAGGGGCCAATGTTTTCTCTAAGTGAAGATTGCTCACCGTGCAACCATTAGTCATATGGGCTCTGACTTGATGGATTAAGTTGCGTGGACTCATCTCGACTTGACAGGTGGTGGTAGTTGGTTAGAATGGGAGCGCGTCAAGGCGGCATGGGATGACGAAATGCTTCTGAAAAATCTTGTCTCAACTCTCTCCTTTTCCTTAGCACAAATTGTGTGCTTGATGATAGTTTGGGTTAGTTGAGTCTAATGGTGAAAGTGCACAACCACTGCAGAGTTAAAAACTAAGTACTTAGCCGTGTCCCCGGTTACGGACAATTTGAGCAGCTGATCAAGGATTCAACGGAGGCTTCATCATTCCAATTTCGAAATTAAAACTTGAGGGTGAACAAGGGTAGTTAAGACAATGGTTTTCAAGCCATCTTGTCTCAAAAATTTTAAGGAAAAGTTTTACAAAGTGTTAGGCAAAATTGGCTTTTATGCAAATCAGCCTTTAAACTCCACCAGCCAAATATGCATATAGGTTATAGAGTTATTCCTATATGAGTCCACATAGTGTCACTTGCCAGGATCATTTTTAATGATTCTGACCCACTCTGTTGCAAATATTACTTTGTTGCAGACTTTTCTGACGATGAGTAAGGTCACGTTTGGGTTTCGAGTCTGCAACCAACATGTTTTCGTCTGTGCCGCATCATGAAGAATGGAGGCTCATTGAAGATTTATTTCGCTGCTTTATTTGTTTTGAGCTAGCTATAAGCTATGCAAAGATGTATCGAAGTATTTATTTTACCAAGTCTGGACAAGTTTTGTAATAATGATACAATGTTATGATATTCATCGTAAACTATGTGTGCAAATGAATCGATCCAGGGATTTGCACTATACATGGGTGTCTTGCCATATTTTAAGTGCAGGTACATTACACATATTGTAATCATAATTAATTTTCTCCTCAATAGTAGGTGGACTGAAAATATCATATTCATCATTGTAATCATCATATATTGGATGCATAGTATCATCATAACAAATTTTCTCCTCTAAAGCTGGGGAACTAAAAAGATCATTTTCATAAAGACTAGCTTCCCCAAGTTTAGACTTTTCTATAGCATTAGCAATAATGGTGTTCAAAGAATTCATACTAATAACATTGCTACTAGCATGCAAATAAAGTTCCATAGGTTTTTTAATTTTCTCTTCAAACACTTCATGTCCTAACTCAAGATAAATTTCATAGAGCTCTCTAATTTTTGTTGTTGTTTTCCATTAAGCCTAACTAGTGAAAATAAAAACAAGAAACAAAAAGTAATAACTGTAGGATCTAAAGGAGATACCTTCCAACGCTTACCTCCCCGGCAACGGCGCAGAAAATAGCTTGATGTCTACGCACGCTTCTATTCTCGTAGACAGTGTTGGGCCTCCACGAGCAGAGGTTTGTAGAACAGCAGCAAGTTTCTCTTAAGTGAATCACCCAAGGTTTATCGAACTCAGGGAGGTAGAGGTCAAAGATATCCCTCTCAAGCAACCCTGCAATTAAGATACAAGAAGTCTCTTGTGTCCCCAACACACCCAATACACTTGTCAGATGTATAAGTGCACTTGTTCGGCGAAGAGATAGTGAAATACAAGTAATATGGATGATTATAAGTAGTAATTGCAATCTGAAATAAAAATGGCAGCAAGCAAACATGTAGCAGAACTGGTTGTAAACGGAATTTTAATGCTTAGAAACAAGGCCTAGGGATCATACTTTCACTAGTGGACACTCTCAACAATGACATCAAAGCTGAATAATAAATACTACTCTCAAACACTCTCTTGTTGGATGATAAACACCATTCACTGCGTAGGGCTACAAAAGCACCCCCAAAGTCTGAGTAAACTAACACCACAGCGTCATAAAGGAATCACACACGGTGCGCACACTGTCACCTTCATAACCGTGAATAACCCCAGAGTTCATATTAAAATAACCTCTAAAGTGCATAATAGATAAAGAGTAACTTCACATATTCAACTAGATTACAAAGCTCATGATCACATAGAGATCACACCATAGGAGAGAGATAAACCACATAGCTACCGGTAGAGCCCGCAGCCCCGGGGGAGAACTACTCACTCCTCATCGTGGGAGTCAGCAACGGCGATGGAGATGGCGGTGGAGTCGATGGAGATGACTCCGGGGGCAATTCCCCGACCCGGCAGGGTGCCGGAACAGAGACTTCTGTCCCCCGAAACTTGTCTTCGATGGCGGCGGCGCAGCGGAACTCTTCTCGGGAAAAGGCTTCGGGTGCCTAGGGTTATTTTGTCGGGGGGTCTTTATAGGCGAAAGGGCGAAGGAGGTGGGGCCCCGAGGGGCCCACACCACGTGGTGGCGCGGCCAAGGAGGGAGGAGGCGGGCGGGGCGGCGGGGGCCTCCATGGTGCGCGGCGGCCGGCGGCTGCGGGCGCGGCGGCGGGAGGAAGGGGATGGGCTGAAAATTCCCTGCCGCGCGTGGAGAAAGGGGAATACGGGCTCGGCCTGTACATCCTCTCCAACCCTCAGTTTTAGAGGTTGGGAGGGCGACCCGGGGTCCAACCTCTAAATTTTTTAGGGGTTTAGGGGTCTAGGGGTTCTAGTCTACGCGTTTATTTCGTTCCAACCCATAAAAAAACAGTTATTTTTAAAGGTTTGGGGGTTTAGTGGTACTACTAGACATGCTCTTAGCCTACGAAAGAGAAGCCATCGATGATGTCAAGGGTAGATAGAAAGTGAACTGCCCTTCTGTGGACCTTGCTTTCTTCTTGAGGAACTCGTTCATCCAAGGGTTCGGTATCTGTATCGAATTAAACCACATGCTTCACCGCTTGTGCAGGCCCCCGTCAATTCCTTTGAGTTTTGGTCTTGTGACCGTACTCCCCAGGCGGAGTGTTTCACGCGTTAGCTGGGCCCCTAATCCGCGTAGACCAAGGGTGAACACTCATCATTTACGGTATGAAGTACCAGGGTATCTAATCCTGTTCGCTCCCCATGCTTTCACACCCCAGCGTCGGTAGGGACCCAGAGAGCTGCCTTCGCTTTTGGCATTCCTTTGTAGATCTATGGATTTCACCGCTACACACGAAATCCCCCCCGTCTTACCGTGGCTGCTGGCACGGAGTTAGCCAGGGCTTCTTCCTCGAGTTATGTCATGATCGCGCACTCGATAAAAGAGCTTTACAAGCGGCATTGCCCTTCTTCACTCACGCGATATTGCTGGATCAGACTTTCGCCCATTGTCCAAAATTCCCCACTACTGCCCCCGTGGGAGTCCGGGCCGTGTCTCACTCCCAGTTTGGCTGATCATCCGAAAATACCAGCTAAGCATCTAAACTTCCGGGGATTCAAGGCCTCTAGTCCACGACATGCTCCCATTGGTCCGTCGCACGTGAATTTTGTGCTTTACGGATCATTGTTTGAGTCAGTTTGTTTGGGTCGGTTCATTTGGATCAACGTACATATGAGAGCGGATCAATGAACACACATCCAGAGAAATCTCAGAGCAACCATATTTTGTCCCTTACCCAGTCTCTCTCAGCTGATTCACGCCATCGAGGAGAGGACGGGAAGAAGTGGAGGAGAGGGAGGCTACCGTGCTGGCCATGGACAAGAGTTTGGAGAATTGCCGGCGCCGGAAGGTATGTCATCCACGCCTGATACGTTGTATTTCATATCATCATATTAGTAACTTATATTATTGTTTTAGAAGTTTATTTGCATTGTCATTTCGTAATTCATGCATGTTTAGGTGATTTTGGGGGCTTTGCTACAATGTCCCCTATTTTGGTATTTAATTTCCGGGAGGCAGAAAATCTCCTTTTTCTTGTTTTAATGTTTCAGGAACCTTCTGGACGTCAAATAATTGGGGAAAAAATACCACGCAAGTTTTTATAGAAACAACGATCGTGGGCAAAAGATCAAGAGGAGGGGAGCCATGATACTCAAAAGAGCATGTCAGGCGCGGCCCCACCCGTAGGCCGCGCCTGGCATGCCCTTTTGGGCGTCGGGCATCGTTTCGCTCTCCCCTTTTAACCCCGACTCTCTCTCGACTGAAAACCTACGCCATAATTTTTCTACGATTTACCGAGGCGGCAGAAGAGACTAAAGCTCTCTCCTACTCCGGGAGGGAGCAGATTCTGCTGCTCCGGAGCCTCCGAAGAGGGGGAAATCATCGCCATCATCATCACTCATCACCACTCCTCCTTGGCGTAGGAGGAGTCCTCTCCAACAACCCCATCAAGACCAGCACCATCTCCATCACCATCTTCGTGATCCACTTCATCCCCTCATAGTTTGAGATTGTTCGAACCCTAGATATTGTATAAGTGATATTTTGCATATTGTGATTGGCTATTTGTTATTGTTTCGTGGGGAGATTATATTTTCAGATTGTGTTGTAATTAATATGCCACTGAACCATATCATGTGTCACCATTGTGAGTAGTTTTCCATGTTCCTGAGGGCATAGGATGAATTGACAATGATTTTTATATAACATGCAATCAATATTTGGTCAAGTTTTTATCTTTTATGTGGTTCTATGATGGTAGTATGCGAACATCGATTGCATATTACTTCACCTATATGGGCTCATAGGGCTGCACCATAGAGTAATGTATTGGGTAGGACGGGACCGACTGATAGAAACCGTTGTCTCGGACTTTGCGTTAAAATAGGGGGTTTTAATCGAGATCCTAGAACTAACTGCTACGGTGTGACATTTATGTCCTAATGATTCCTTTGTTTGCTCATGTACATGGCCTAAGGACCCATCGTAAGGGGGGCACTTGCTCATTTACATGGCCGCACCTAATTAAGTCTTCGTCCAAAACGAATAAAACTTGATAAAATGTATATTGAAAAACTGAGTGCAAGTACATTGGAAAATATTATACAATACACCGAAATCCAGAGTGCAAGTACACTGCAAACAAGAGTATGAAAATCGGAGTACAAGCATAAGTACAAACAAAAGTTCATCTAAACAATATTAGATCTAATTATGAAAACCTCGATGCGATTAACACAATGACGAAAACTACTCGTAATTAATTCATGCAAATGGGATCAAAACACACTATTTTTAGTACGAATCTTTGGTTTTAGAAAATAGAAAGGAAAACTGGCTCCTATGCCACCATCCGTAAACACTGAAGTTCCCATATTTGTTCTCTCACCTACCTTGCTAATCATGCCATATGTGGGCAAGAGCACCAACATGCCATATGCGGAGAAGTAGTCACTGAAAACTGGAGTACTCGTACACTTAAATCCGTGATAATTACACCGAAACATTGAGTACAAGTGTACTAGTTGTCGAATTACAAATACATGTTCATAAAAAACTATAAATATGAGATCAAATATTGAAGATCTCGATGCGATTAATGCAACAGCACAAAAACGATTCGTAATTCAAATGAACGGTTCTAAAGATATTTGATTTTGAATTTTTTATGTTGAAATAAATGCATATACAACCTCTCTGCACCCCCGAGTGCGAGAAGATGTCCCACCAAGACTCTACCATTCCGAAATGTGTCACATATGCAAAATTAGAGAGAAAACAAATCAATCTTTGTCAAGGTTGACCTTTTCACAATAATTACCTAAATTTATTGATGATTGCTTTGCTTGGAGGGATTATGGACGAACCTTTACTTCCCAAATGATCCAATGGGGTTATATATTTTATATAAAACTTGGGCCTAATCGAATACCAGTACACGAGTAGTGATCAAAAGCTAGTCAATTTTCCTATTTGACTCTCGTAGCGGTACCTACGCTCGAGCGGAGCTTCTTCGGGCCAACCCATGTAGCATTTTAACTTTTAGGTTGTGTTTTTATTTTGGTTTCCTTTAGTTTTTTTTCCAGCTTCTATTTTCCTTTTCGGTTTTTCTAGCAACATCCAAGGCCCTTATACAAAGCATTTTTTTCTTCAGTAGTTATTAACTTCTTAACAAAAAGTAAAGATGATTGTTCTCATCACGGTGCTTGCATTCCAATATCTAGACCTTTCAGCGGGCACCAGAAGCGTATGAATGCATTCGTCATGGCATCGACATATTGCCGACTTACCAAACAACTTCTTAGCTATGGCTTGAGGATCCACAACCTTCATCCCAGCAGTTCACCCAATGTTTAGAGCCTTGCTCTCCATTTCTGATAGCTTTAGACTTTGCATCGTCAGATCCTCAACCTTGTCCATCACGATCCACACGTGGGAAGTCTAGGTTTTGTGGTATTTTACAATCATGCCATAGAAATGTGAATGATTTTGTGGAGGTTCTGGGAACGAAGATCGTGGAAACCTGAAGGATGCCACATGAAACTCCATCAGAGGATGCTACAAGAGAGTCGAGCAGAGGTCGACGAGAACATATCGCGACGAGTCAGAGGAGGAAACCCTAGATGAGCAGTTTATAGGTAGTCGTCACAAGATCGCAAACAAGAAACCAACCGTCAGCAAGGTTTTGGTTACCGAATGAAATATTTTTATCGAGGGGGCACGGGATATGAGGTTACAAACAAAATAGTGTAACCTTTCCAAAATTTCAAACTAATTTTGAATTCATAAAAATCAATAAGAGCTAATAAGTCTATGAACTCATTCTTTCCACCGAAGTAGTTATATGGCAGTGTCATGGGTTTAGCACACTGTTCTCTTTCTATTAGGTCCCATTTAATTTCAGTTTATCATACTTGCTAACCAAAGCAATGGTTACATGCCCACCCCCCTTTATTTTAATTTTTGGGTGATGCCCACCCTGGTCACCCCTATTTGGTTGTGTGTACTATGTAGTGTTTTATTTTTGATCCAGCCAGGCCGAGCTTGCCACCACGGCGCCGATCAGACGTCTCTCCGATTTCTGCATCTGTAAAAAGAACAAAATCGAATCAACCACAGATTAAGAAAACAAATTCGTTCCTCGATTGCAAAAGTAAATCGTGATGCAAAAAACCTTGGGCAGAGAACCACTCGTAGTCGTAGTTTAAATCGGCCGCATCCTCCTCAACCTCGTCGCCAAGGGCATCCCAGTTCAACCAGCCGGAGCGACGACCGGCCATTGACGATGCCGACCAAAAGAGAGAGATGGCGATCGGGATTCAGGAGAGAAAGAGAGGCTACGAGCGCTAGAAGGCTAGAGAGATGTTCAGCCGGAACTGGTGAGGAGACGAGGGGGAGGTGCAAAATTTATAGCCCAGCGTCGTCGTTTGAAAACCGAAATTTTTTGGTCATTGCCGCCATTGTGATTCCCTCCGCTTCTGAAATTTTCAAGGAGCAATGAAGTTTTCATGGCGCCGAGGCGTTTGCTGCTCTGCATGGCGCGCGGGGAAACGAGGAAAGAAGGCGAGCGACCTTTTCTTCGCGGGAAATAGACTCTTCAGAGGATATCGGGAGAATCAATCAGGGAGAATATCGTGGGATTTGTTACAACAAATTTGGGATGTTATCCAGCGGGAGGAGAGAGGATGCCGGCTTCCCTATTTTTACTCTACTTGAACGTCTCATTTTCTTCTCCCAGCCCGTGCGCTAATTACCGTGCAGAAAAACTATACCTCTTGGATTACGGAACGGAGGGAGTAGTGTTTATGTTTTTTGAGAACTGTTTATAGTGGTATCGTGGGCTTTCTAAGAAAAGAACGTTCTGGGCTTTCTTTCTCTGAAAAAAAGTTCTTGGGCTTTCATCTCTCTGGAATATCATTTTGGGGATCCCGAAAGGCTGGCTCTGGTCGAACCCAACTGCTTCGCTTCTTTCCCACAGCGCTCGGACCATGGCGCCGCCGCCACCCCCACTGATGGACGACGTCACCGCCGAGATCCTCCTCCGCCTCCCGCCGGACGAGCCCGAGCACCTCCTCCGCGCCGCCCTCGTCTGCAAGCCGTGGCTCAGCATCATCCGCGACCCCGGATTCCGCCGCCGCTACCACGACATCCATGGCGCCCCTCCCCTCCTCGGCTTCCTCCACCGCCTCATGGTGATCCAAGGGGACCCTCCCGCCCGCTTCGCCTCCACCACGTCGATGCCAGAGTTCCCGCACCCGGGCTCCGACGGCCGCCGCACGCGCCCCCTCGACTGCCGCCACGGCCGCGTCCTCATCCACACGTTCGGCAACGAGCGTGGTTTCCTCGTCTGGGACCCCGTCACCGGCGACCGACACTACCTGCCAAGCAAGCCGGTGGAAATCGATTGGCTCATCTACTCCGTCGCGGTGCTCTGCGCCGCCGACGGCTGCGACCACCTCGACTGCCACGGCGGCCCCTTCCGCGTCGTCTTCGTGGCCACCCATGACTACAAGGAGATCATACTTGCGAGCGTCTACTCATCAGAGACGGGTGTGTGGAGCGCGCCGGTACGTCTCGACGACACCTGTGAATCCTTTGCCCGGCACAAGCGAGAAGGACGTGGGGATGGACCCTTCTCACCCTTCTACACACCCTATCTCCAGCCTAGGCGAGGCGCCCTTGTCGGAGATGCACTCTACTTCACAATTCGATGGGGCAATGCAATTGTGAAGTATGACTTGGGCAAGGATCGCTTATCCATGATTGACCCGCCGCGGCCCGATGTGTACCAAATTGCCATCACGGCGATGGAGAACAACACTTCACTGGGCTTTGCCTGCATTCTGGATTCCAGCCTTTATACGTGGTCAAGGAAGGTGAACACAGAAGAAGAGGAAGCTGCAGAATGGGAACAATACAGGGTCATCGAGCTGGAGAAAACAATACCTGTTTCCAATCCTGATGATGAACCAGGCGTGGTCGGCTTTGCAGAGGGTGTGGATGTCATCTTCGTTAGCTCAGGTGTTGGCTTATTCACAATCAAGCTCAATTCTGGGCAGGTTAAGAAGGTTGATGAGCCTGGAGAATACTTTAGCGTGCTACCCTACATGAGCTTCTACCTTCTAGGTATGAACGACACTAGCCATCTTGACTGTTGTCTTGCATTTTCGTTACAACTTCTTTGTTTTTGGTTAATATGTTGGTGGTGGTATGTGAATAAATAGTCAGAATGCAAGCAATATGTGTTAATCATATTCACAGATGTAGCTTGCAAAGTTCAGTTCTCTGCTAGAGATAACTTATTATGGAAAACATAACGTAGTTTATGTTATGAAATTGGCATGGGGCCATGACCATGCATTTGTCAAATTTCTAAATACGCACACAAACAAGTTGATTTGAAAATGTCCTGCTACCTTCCTTCAGAGTTTCTTATAAAATATATGTTATTTTGTGGCATAGCTGAAGGCCACATCTTAAACCCAGTCTTGTAACTGTTGGAATTATTACTAGCATATAGCTCACCGATTAATGAGTTGGAGTTGGTTGTGAGTTTTGGTCATGATATATTTTAGATCATGGCTCATTTTTATTGCTAGTAAGGACTAACTGATCAAAATCAGCTGCTGGTTTCTTTCAGCGCTGCTAATATTAAGTATCAAATTGTTTTTCCTCTTATCAGCAGTTTACTTAAAAATTATGCAAGTCCTGACGATCTTGTAGATCCCTATGAAAAAATCCTTTGAATCATTTGAAAGCTTAGAGCTAGTTCTAATTCATTCATTCAATATGATTATGTCTGCTAATCTGACTAGTAATTATAAATCAGTAATGGTGTATTTGTACAAATTTACAAATAGGTGGTCATTCTATCACATTTAAGAGCGAAGTCCATTTGTACCTGGGAAAAGTAATAATAGAGTTCCTTCCGTTTTAATGCTAAAAACATTTGAGGATAACCCAATCTGAAAACTCATGATCACTTTTTGCTAGGATTTATTACTGTGATATTTTTCTGATATGGCTACGCACAAGCTTAATAATGGACTAGTTGAATCGGCGCGGCGCACGCCGCGCCCTCTTGGTGGATTTGTGAAGTATTTAAATATTTTAAATATTCAATTCTGAAATTTGGTTACATTTTCTAAGTAGTCTGGCTTTTTTCTTTTTTGTTTGAAATTTGGTTATATTCAATAAATAGTCAATTCAGCATTTATTAGTTTTGCAAAATGGCTAAATACCGTAAAACAATATGTACAAAGTGTTAATTTTTTTTGTAAAGCATGTTCTATTTTAGAATTTGATTTGTAGTTCGAACATACTGGTTTTGAACTTTTTCTAACACCTATTTTCTAATATTTTAGAATTTGATTTGTAATTCGAACATACTGGTTTCGAATTTATTTTGAACAGCTATTTCCCAATATATACATTTGTGGTTTTTTTATGTTGATATTTTTGAGCCCAGGATATAAATGCATAATTGTATCTTGCATTTCTTTTTGTGATCGTTTTGATGAATTTTTCAATTTGCATTTCTTTTTGTGATCGTTTTGATGAATGCTTTCATTTTTTCTGGTAGATGTAGCTGAAGTTACTGATTTCGCGCCATTTAGTAGTTTTGCAAAATGATTTAAATACCGTAAAACAATGTAGAAAGCGTTTTAAATTATCTAAAACATGTTCTATTTTAGAATTTGGTTTCTAAATACAGTGCTTTGGAAAAAACCTTAAAATAGCTATTCCGCATTATTTGCAGATGGAGTATTTTTATTTTGATATACTTTAGCGCACAATATCTATGAAGCGTTTTAAATTATCTAAAGCATGTTCTATTTTAAAAAGAAAACAATGAAGTCCATATTTTGAAAAATGGGGTAAAGGTGTCAAATGAACGTATATTATGGTTATCTACAAATATTAACCAATTTAAGCATTAACTTAATCTTGAAACTGAACGGATTCGAGAATATTTGCAGAGTTGGAAATTGTTGTAATTAATAAAAAGCTCACGTTTGAAAAGAGTTCATGTTTCGAAATTTGTTCAAACTGGAAAGTTTTGCATTTTCGGGTTTTTTTTACTTCCGTAAAATGGTCAGATTTGGAAGGTACCTGAAAGTTTCAAGTATCTAAATTTGAAATTCCATCATACGCCGTAAATAGTCAGTATTTAATTTTGTGATCTGTGATCGCTTTGATATATTGAGGATATACTTAAAGTTACAGATTTTGCAACATTTAGCACGTTTTGAAAATTGTTCAAATACTCTAAAACGATATGTATGAAGGGTTTAGGGTTTTAAAAAGAAAACTACGAAGTCCATATTCTGTAAAATGGGGTAAAGGTGTCAAATGAACCTTTATGTATTTTTAAAAAAAGTTAAGGTTTAAATAATCTGGCAAAGGTCCTAAAGTATCTAAAATAGTTATTTTGATTTTTACAATTTTTCTGAATTTGGCCTGAATTGATTTGGAAATATATTTCAAAAGTTAAAAAAATTATGGAAAGTACAAAAACGAAAGAAAAAATAAAAAAAGGCCAGAGCGACCCAACCCAGCAGACGACCCAACTGTGACCTCCCCGCGGAGACAGCGAGGGAGTGGTAGTGTCTGGCTGCGACCGAGGCGACGGATGGCGGGAGGGAGGGCACGGGCGTGGGGATGTAGACGTCCGAGGCCGGCGCAGGCTGGCCCACCGCTCTGTGACGGTTGTCGCCGAACCCGTACACTGCTCCGGTGCACGGTGGCGTAGGTGCCCCGCCTGCGGAGAGGAAGTGGCGGCGGAGGCAGGAAGCGGAAGGTCGCGGCGCGCGGAGGAGGCGAAGCATTTGGGCAGCCGTCGAAGAGAGACGGAGAAGACGACGACAGCTGCGTCGCCGATGTTTTCACCGGAAAGAAGTATAGATAACCCCCACAAGTATTGGAGAACGGCCGCAGCACCCCCTCAACTTTGAACTGGGGTACTTAACCCCTGATGTTTCTAAAACCATGTAATTGACCCCTCCTACGGTGGTAAACTGTTTCCCGGCCTGGTTTTGCCTACGTGGTAGTTCGGCAGTGGGGGCGACCGTCCATGCTGGCAAAGTTCTGTTCGGTGGAGTCCAAATACCCCCTGCGACTTGTTCAGGTTCAGTTTTAGCGTTCGTCTTCTGTTTCGGTTCAGGTTCAGTGGGGGCGGCCGTCCATGTTATAGCTTTACTGATATATTTGGCAGCAATTTGCTGGATTTTTAGCATAACTAAAAGACAAAATTGCACAAAATAGTTGCATATAAACAAACATACTTCAGTAAAAAATATTGTCTCAAACTTGATCTGTCACATTGCACATAATATTATCCAGAGCACAAAATAATTCGACACAGTGCACATCCTTCAGTTGCACAAAACAGACATGACACAGACTCAGTTTTACAAAACCAATATGGCACAAAATTTACTTTCAAACAACATCTATTCGGCTGCATCTCCTCCACTTTGCCCTGCATTGTTTTCATTACCAAAGAGCCACCATTTGAGCCTTCCATGTGCTGGAATTTCCATGGTGTTGGGAGGCTGCTGTGATGATGACTGTTGGTAATTAGTAGATGGCTTGGAGCTGTAAAAAACAGGAGCAGGTTGAGAGTTAGACTGTCCATTAACAGTACCCTTTCTCATAGGTTTGTTCTTAGGTGGTGCTGTCGGATGAACTTGAGCAGAACATGCTTGCTCCTGGCCATAATTTGCTTGTTGCTGCACATTAGCTTGACCTTGAGCATAATTAGCTTGCTCATGTACATAAGCATGATCCTGAGCAGCTTCCTACAATTTTGACAGGAAACGCTATAGTAATCGACGTCGTAAAAATAGCTGTACCAAATGGAGAAACGCTATAGCACATTGACAGCTTTGACTGATTCATTCCCAAGCATTTTCTTTTTCACCATTTTTTTCAGTTCTTGTGCCTGTTTTCTGTAGTTAATGGCCTCTTCATCGTCAGCGGAGCTATTGCTGTCATCTGCTTCAGCATCACAAAAGTAGTCGCTATCTTCACTATTTGTGCCTTGATTGTCACTGTCCAATCTTATTCCTTTTCCTTTTTCGTCCTTGCTGGCCTCACAGAAGTTACTTGTACTTCACTTCTTTGGTGATAATGTTGCTCGGCAGCTTGTTTTGTTGATTATGTACTGCATTCTCCATTTCTGTTGCATCCGAGCTGCAGGCTGGAGCAATTTCAAGAGGCATCTGTGCATATAAATCCATTACTCCACCATCAGCTACATGCTTTGACATGGATAAAACTGACTTCTTGTCGTGCGACTGTACCAAATCTGTCTTGGTTGGCCCAGCACGACACTTCCAGTAAAATTGAGTCTTTGCCAACACTTCCTCAGAGCAGCTAACATGATCTGACAAATGCGATCATCAATTGACAGCTTTGAGTGCAGGACAGTAGACATGCCGTGTCTCCCCCTTTTGTAAACCCATTCCTTTCCAACATGCTCAAATGTCCCACGGAAATGGAAACGGATGGACAAATACGGATCCATTCCTACAGAATTGAAACACACAAAAAAAATCACACCTTTTAGCAACATTGCAGAAGCTAATCCAGAGAACCCTAACGAATCAAGCCCTACAAAATACCACGCAATCCAGAGAACCTACTACAGAATCAGCAGAGAAATCGACCATGGCAAGCACTAATTCAGCAGGAATCATCCCCAAATCGACCATCTCATCAACCCTTAACCCCTACACAAACCTGACTCGGGCACAACGGAACAGAGAGAAACGCAGATTTTCTTAGGTGAAGAGGAAAACTGACCTTCACTGAACGTCGCGCCGCCCTCTAATCGTCAGTTCATGTCGTCGATCAGCCGGCGTTCTCCGGTGACCACCTTCGCGGAAGGGGAGGCGGCGCAGCGGTGATTGCTATATGACGTGTGAAGTACACGTTCGTCAGGATACCCCAAGCGTAAGGTTTGATGAGTACAGCAGCAAGCTTTCTCTCAGTATGAAACCAAGGTTTATCGAACCAGTAGGAAATACCGATGCTACGAAGGTGTCAACGGCGTCAGAAAACTTGGGCGTTGTTGACGTGGAACCTGCACACAAGACAATCAAACTACTTTGCCCCGACGAGACAGTGAGGGTGTCAACCTCACCGGTTGCTGAAAACAAAGAATTAGACGTATAGTGTGGAAGATGATGTTTACTTGCAGCGAACAAAAGAGAACAATGATTGCAGTAGGTTGTATTACAGATGTAAAAGAATGGACCGGGGTCCACAGTTCACTAGTGGTGTCTCTCCAATAAGATAACTAACATGCTGGGTAAACAAATTACAGCTGGGCAATTGACAATTGATAAGTGCATAACATGCATGTGAGTGTAGTGTTACTATGAGATTCATTTGGGCATTACGACAAAGTACATAGACCGCTATCCAGCATGCATCTATGCCTAAATAGTCCACTTTCGGTTAACATCCGTACCCCTTCCAGTATTAAGTTGCAAGCAACAGACAATTGCATTAAGTAATGTGCGTAATGTAAACAATACATTCATCCTTGAATAAAGCATTGCTGTTTTACCCCTAGTGGCAACAACACATCTACAACCTTAGAACTTGCTGTCACTATCCCAGGTTAAATAGAGGTTGAACCCAACTATCATGCATAAATACCCCCTCTTGGAGTCACAAGTATTCACTTGGCCAAGGCTTCAACAAGTAACGGAGAGCATGCAAGATCACAAATGACATAGACATGATAATATAATATTCAGCTCCACATAGGTATCAATATTCAGATCCCAGCAAACACAACATGTAGCATTACAATAAGATGATCTTGATCATGATAGGCAGCTCACAAGATCTAAACATGATGGCACAAGTGGAGAAGACAACCATCTAGCTACTGCTATGGACCCATAGTCCAAGGATGAACTACTCACGCATCACTCCGGAGGCGGGCATGGCGATGTAGAGCCCTCCGGTGATGATTCCCCTCTCCGGCAGGGTGCCGGGAAGAGCTTCAAACCCCCCGAGTTAGGGTTGACGACGGCGGCGGCAGCGAATATGTTCTGGATGAAAGGCTCGGTGTTTTAGGGTTTTCGCGTCGGGGAATAAATAGGCGAAGGGGCGATGTCGGCGGACCCCCGAGGGGCCCAAACCCCTGGCGGCGCGGCTGGGCCCACTGCGCGCCTGGGTTTGGCCACCTCGTGGCCCTTCGTCTCTCCTTCGGACTCCGTGTACGTGCTGGAAAAATAGGGACTGGCCTTTTGTTTCGTGCAATTCCGAGAATATTTCCAGAAGTAACTTTCTGAAACCAAAAACAGCAGAAAACAGGGAACTGGCACTGTGGCATCTTGTTAATAGGTTAGTCCCAGAAAATGCATAAAAGTGATAAAGTGTATATAAAACATGTAGCAAATGGTATAATATAAGCATGGAACAGCAGAAATTATGGATACGTTGGAGACGTATCAAGCATCCCCAAGCTTAGTTCTACTCGTCCTCGAGTAGGTAAAACGATAACAACAAATAATTTCTGAGGAGACATGCTTTCACACAATCTTGATCAATATATTGCAAGGCTCATGTCATGAATGAAGTGACTCAAAGCAATGATCTATAGTTTGCTAACAAATAGATAAAGAGTAAACAATGAATCATATAAGCAAAAACTTTTCATGAATAGTACTTTCAAGACAAGCATCAAAAAGTTTTGCATAAGAGGTAACTCATAAAGCAATAGATTCAAAGTAAAAGGCATTGAAGCAACACAAAGGATGATTAAGTTTCAGCATTGCTTTCAACTTGTAACATGTATATCTCATGGATAGTTGTCAACATAAAGCAATATAACAAGTGCAATAAGTAAATATGTAAGAATCAATGCACACAAAGTTGACACAAGTGTTTGCTTCTAAGATAGAAAGGAGTAGGTAAACTGACTCAACATAAAGTAAAAGATAGGCCCTTCGCAGAGGGAAGCAGGGATTAAATCATGTGCTAGAGCTTTTTAAGTTTTCGAAAGCATATAGAGAGCACAAAATAAGTATTTGAGAGGTGTTTGTTGTTGTCAACGAATGGTAGTGGGCACTCTAACCCCCTTGTCAACCAGACTTTCAAGAGCGGCTCCCATGAAGGACGTTATCTCTACCAGCAAGGTAGATCATCCCTCTTCTCTTTTGTTTACACATGTATTTTAGTTTCTTTATAGATGACACTCCTCCCAACCTTTTGCTTACACAAGCCATGGCTAACCGAATCCTCGGGTGCCTTCCAACATTCACATACCATGGAGGAGTGTCTATTGCAAAATTAAGTTGCTTACTGATAAATCAGGGCAAAACATGTGAAGAGAATTATTAATGAAAGTTGTAATTAATTGGGGCTGGGCACCCCGTTGCCAGCTCTTTTTGCAAATTATTGGATAAGCGGATGTATATGCCACTAGTCCATTGGTGAAAGTCTGTCAGAAGTAAATGACAAGATTGAAAGATAAAACACCACATACTTCCTCATGAGCTATAAAACATTGACACAAATAAGGAGTAATAAAGTTTTGAATAGTTTAAAGGTAGCACATGAAATATTTACTTGGAATGGCAGGAAATACCACATAGTAGGTAGGTATGGTGGACACAAATGGCATGGGTTTTGGCTCAAGTTTTGGATGCACGAGAAGCATTCCCTCTCAGTACAGAGTTTAGGCTAGCAAGGTTGTTTGAAGCAAACACAAGTATAAACCGGTACAGCAAGAATCACATAAAAACATATTGCAAGTATTATAAGACTCTACACTGTCTTCCTTGTTGCTCAAACATTTTACCAGAAAATATCTAGACCTTAGAGAGAACAAATATGCATCCCAAGTCTCAACAAGCTCTACGGTAGTTCTCCACTACTAGGCTTTAACTACATGATGCAAGAGCTTAAACATGATCTACTTGAGAGCTCAAAACAATTGCAAAGTCAAATCAAAACAAGACAATGATCTACAAGAATGCATATGTCTTTTCCAATACCAACTACTACATGTAGCATTTTCTTTCTTCCAAACAAACACCAATCAATTTATTTAAACATAAACTCTCCAAATGATAATATAATGCAGCAAGAGAGTATTTATAAACAAGTGCTAACAGCTCGAAGAGATGCATGAAAAACAGGAGCTAAAAGCACTGCAGTAGCTAGTTAAGAATACTCAACAAATATAAGTGAAGAACATGAGTATTCACATGAAAAAGCGGAGCGTGTCTCTCTCCCACACAAGGATTGCTAGGATCCGAATTTATTCAAACAAAAAACAAAAAAAAAACACACAGACGCTCCAAGTAAAGCGCATAAGATGTGAAAGAATTAAAATATAGTTTCACTAGAGATGACCTGATAAGTTTGTTGATGAAGAAGGGGATGCCTTGGGCATCCCCAAGCTTAGACGCTTGAGTCTCTCTGAATATTGGGATGAACCACGGGGGCATCCCCAAGCTTAGGCTTTTCACTCTTCTTGATCACATAATATCACCCTTCTCGCTTGATCCTTGAAAACTTCCTTCACACCAAACTCAAGACAGTTCTCATTAGAGGGTTAGTGCATAATCAAAAATTCTCATATTCTGTAATGATACAATCAATCCCAAAGCTTCTGGACATTAGCTACAGCCACCAATGCTTTGTGGAGCAAAGAAATCCACACAAACACAGTAAAAGAGCGAATGCAAAACAAAAGGCAGAATCTGTCAAAAACAGAACAGTCTGGAATGACGAATTTTTTCGAGGCACTTAAGTTGCTCAGATGGATCTGGCCTAAAATAATGAAAGTTGCGTACATATCTCAGGAATATGCGTGATTTTTTCAGAATTTTTGAATTTTCTACAGGGAGATAAGCTCAAATCCGTGACAGCTAAAAATCTGTCACTGCGCAGAAATCCAAATCTTGCATCAACTTTCAATATAGAACTTTACTTGGCACAACATTGCGATAAAATAAAGATACAAAGGAGTTGCTACAGAAGTAACAAAACTCCTTGACTCAAAGAAAACAAAAATAACAGCAAATAAAAACGATGGGTTGTCTCCCATAAGCGCTTTTCTTTAACGCCTTTCAGCTAGGCGCAGAAAGTGAAAATCAAGTGTTATCAAGAGAAGAAGCATCAACATCATAACTTGCTCTAACAATAGAGTCAAAAGGTAACTTCATTCTCTTCCTAGGGAAGTGTTCCATACCTTTCTTGAGAGGAAATTGGTACCTTATATTACCTTCTTTCATATCAATGATGGCACCAACAGTTCGAAGAAAAGGTCTTCCCAAAACAATAGGACAAGATGCATTGCATTCAATATCCATAACAATAAAATCAACGGGGACAAGGTTATTGTTTACTAATAAAAACATCATTAACTCGCCCCAAAGGTTTCTTCATAGCATTATCAGCGAGAAAAACATCCAAATAACAATGTTCCAAAGGTGGCAAATCAAGAATATCATAAAGCTTCTTGGGCAAAACGAAATACTTGCACCAAGATCACACAAGGCATTGCAATCAAAATCATTCACCTTTACCTTAATGATGGGTTCCCAACCATCTTCTAATTTCCTAGGAATAGAAGCTTTAAGTTTCAACTTCTCCTCCCTAGCTTGCAAAAGAGCATTTGTAATATGCTTTGTAAAAGCCAAATTAATAGTGCTAGCATTGGGACTTCTAGCTAATTTTTGCAAGAACATAATAACTTCAGAGATGTTACAATCATCAAAATCATTATTGTCAATGGTGGTGGAACCATTGTCTCCAATAGTTTGAAAAATTTCAGCACTTTTATCAGAAAAAGTTTCAGCAGTTTTAGGCAATTTCAAACGCTTTGCAGAAGTAGTAGAGACATTACCAACACCAATAACATTACCATATAGTAGGAGGCTTACTAGCATGTGAAACATTAGCATTACTAGTGGTGGTGATAGTACAAACTCTAACTATACTATTCTCTTTTTCAAGTTCTTCCTCTTTTTCCCACCTAGCATGCAATTCAGCCAACATCCTAATATTATTATCAATTCGAACTTGGATGGCATTTGCTGTAGCAAATGACTTAGTATCTTTAACTTCATTAGGCATAACTTTCAGTTTTAGAATTTCAACATCATGAGCAAGACTATCAACTTTAGAAGCAAGACATCAATTTTTTCAAACTTTTCCTCAACAGTTTTATTGAAAGCTTTTTGTGTGCTAATAAATTCTTTAAGCATAGCTTCAAGATCAGAGGACACACTTCTATTGTTGCTGTAGGAATTACCATAAGAATTGCCATAACCATTTGAAGGATAAGGCTTATAATTGTTGCTACCAAAATTATTCCTATAAGCATTGTTGTTGAAGTTGTTGTTTTTAATGAAGTTTACATCAACATGCTCTTCTTGAGCAACCAATGAAGCTAAAGGAACATTATTAGGATCAACATGAGATCTACCATTCACAAGCATAGACATAATAGCATCAATCTTATCACTCAAAGAGGAGGTTTCTTCAACAGAATTTACCTTCTTACCTTGAGGAGCTCTTTCGGTGTGCCATTCGGAATAGTTGATCATCATATCATCAAGTAGCTTTGTTGCTGCACCTAAAGTGATGGACATAAAGGTTCCTCCAGAGGCTGAATCCAATAAGTTCCTTGAGGAAAAATTTAATCCTGCATAAAAGGTTTGGATGATCATCCAAGTAGTCAGTCCATGAGTGGGACAATTCTTCACCAAAGATTTCATTCTTTCCCAAGCTTGAGCAACATGTTCATTATCAAGTTGTTTAAAATTCATAATGCTACTTCTCAAGGATATAATCTTAGCAGGAGGATAATATTTCCCTATGAAAGCATCTTTGCATTTTGTCCAAGAATCAATACTATTTCTAGGCAAAGAAAGCAACCATTCTTTAGCTCTTCCTCTCAAGGAGAAAGGAAAAAGTTTCAGTTTTATAATATCCCCATCCATATCCTTATACTTTTGCATTTCACAAAGTTCAACAAAGTTATTAAGATGGGCAGCAGCATCATCAGTACTAACACCAGAAAATTGCTCTTTCATAACAAGATTTAATAGAGCAGGTTTAATTTCATAAAATTCTGCTTAGAAGCAGGTGGAGCAATAGGAGTGCATATGAAATCATTGTTGTTTGTGCTAGTGAAGTCACACAACTTAGTGTTCTCAGGAGTACTCATTTTGAAAAACAAAAACGAATTAAAAAAACAAGTAACTAATTTTTTTGTGTTTTTGATAAAGAGAGCAAACAAGACTAAATAAAAATAAACTAAGCAAGACAAATAACAAAGTAAAGAGATTGGGTGTGAGAGACTCCCCTTGCAGAAGCAATGATGATTTCCCCGGCAACGGCGCCAGAAAGACTTGATTGCTATATGACGTGTGAAGTACACGTTCGTCAGGATACCCCAAGCGTAAGGTTTTATGAGTACAGCAGCAAGCTTTCCCTCAGTATGAAACCAAGGTTTATCGAACCAGTAGGAAATACCGATGCTACGAAGGTGTCAACGACGTCAGAAAACTTGGGCGTTGTTGACGTGGAACCTGCACACAAGACAATTAAACTACTTTGCCCCGACGAGACAGTGAGGGTGTCAACCTCACCGGCTTGCTGAAAACAAAGGATTAGACGTATAATGTGGAAGATGATGTTTACTTGCAGCGAACAAAAGAGAACAATGATTGCAGTAGGTTGTATTACAGATGTAAAAGAATGGACCGGGGTCCACAGTTCACTAGTGGTGTCTCTCCAATAAGATAACTAACATGCTGGGTAAACAAATTAAAGCTGGGCAATTGACAATATTGATAAGTGCATAAACATGCATGTGCAAGTGTAGTGTTGACTATGAGATTCATTTGAGCATTACAACAAAGTACACAGACCGCTATCCAGCATGCATCTGTGACTAAATAGTCCACCTTCCGGTTAGCATCCGCACCCCTTTCAGTATTAAGTTGCAAGCAACAGACAATTGCATTAAGTAAAGTGCATAATGTAAACAACACATTCATCCTTAGACAAAGCATTGCTATTTTACCCCTAGTTGCAACAACACATCTACAAACTTAGAACTTTCTGTCACTATCCCAGGTTAAATAGAGGTTGAACCCAACTATCATGCATAAATATCCCCTCTTGGAGTCACAAGCATTCACTTGGCCAGAGTTTCAACAAGTAACAGAGAGCATGCAAGATCACAAATGACATAGACATGATAACATAATAATCAACTTGACATAGTATCAATATTCATCGGATCCCAGCAAACACAACATGTAGCATTACAATAAGATGATCTTGATCATGATAGGCAGCTCACAAGATCTAAACATGATGGCACAAGTGGAGAAGACAACCATCTAGCTACTGCTATGGACCCGTAGTCCAGGTATGAACTACTCACACATCACTCCGGAGGCGGGCATGGCGATGTAGAGCCCTCCGGTGATGATTCCCCTCTCCGGCAGGGTGCCGGGAAGAGCTTCAGAACCCTCCCGAGTTAGGGTCGACGACGGCGGCGGCAGCGGAACTCTTTCTGGAATATGACTCGGCTCTTTAGGGTTTTCGCGACGGGGGGAATAAATAGGCGAAGGGGCAGCGTCGGTGGAGGCCCGAGGGGGCCACACCCCCTGGCGGCGCGACCTGGGGCCCACCCGCGCGAGCACGGGTGTGGGCACCTCGGTGCCCTCCTTCGTCTCTCCTTCGGACTCCATGACGGTGCTGGAAAAATAGGGACTTGGCCTTTTATTTCGTGCAATTCCGAGAATATTCGCAGAAGTAATTTTCTGGAACAAAAAACAACAGAAAACAGGAACTGGCACTTCGGCATCTTGTTAATAGGTTAGTCCCGGAAAATGCATAAAAATGATATAAAGTGTATATAAAACATGTAGCAATTGGCATAATATAAGCATGGAACATCAGAAATTATAGATACGTTGGAGACGTATCAAGCGGCACAACCGCGGAGTAGCTGAAGCGGCGGTACGCACGGACGCGCGGGTCATTACAGAATTTCAGATTGAATCCTTAACAGGAGCGGCAATTGGCATAAACACCTAGTAGAATGACAGTTAAGTTCAGTACAACTTATCCTAACGATGTACTCGGATAGATTTCACGACTCTCAGACAACCAACGATCGACGAACTGGCATGGAGACATACCAGGCCGTAGCAGGATCAGCACGACCAGGGAAGACCTTGTCGATGCGAACGCTGAGAGCAATCTCAGGAGTACTCATTTTTGCAAAACACTAAGACAGGCCGAATTGAAAAAGATAACAAGTAACTAATTTTTTTTGTGTTTTTGATAAAGAGAGCAAACAAGACTAAATAAAAATAAACTAAGCAAGACAATAACAAAGTAAAGTGATTGGGTGTGAGAGACTCCCCTTGCTGTAGCAATGATGATTTCCCCGGCAACGGCGCCAGAAAGACTTGATTGCTATATGACGTGTGAAGTACACGTTCGTCAGGATACCCCAAGCGTAAGGTTTGATGAGTACAGCAGCAAGCTTTCCCTCAGTATGAAACCAAGATTTATCGAACCAGTAGGAAATACCGATGCTACGAAGGTGTCAACGACGTCAGAAAACTTGGGCGTTGTTGACGTGGAACCTGCACACAAGACAATTAAACTATTTTTCCCCGACGAGACAGTGAGGGTGTCAACCTCACCGGCTTGCTGAAAACAAAGGATTAGACGTATAGTGTGGAAGATGATGTTTACTTGCAGCGAACAAAAGAGAACAATGATTGCAGTAGGTTGTATTACAGATGTAAAAGAATGGACCGGGGTCCACAGTTCACTAGTGGTGTCTCTCCAATAAGATAACTAACATGCTGGGTAAACAAATTAAAGCTGGGCAATTGACAATATTGATAAGTGCATAAACATGCATGTGCAAGTGTAGTGTTGACTATGAGATTCATTTGAGCATTACAACAAAGTACACAGACCGCTATCCAGCATGCATCTGTGCCTAAATAGTCCACCTTCCGGTTAGCATCCGCACCCCTTTCAGTATTAAGTTGCAAGCAACAGACAATTGCATTAAGTAAAGTGCATAATGTAAACAACACATTCATCCTTAGACAAAGCATTGCTATTTTACCCCTAGTTGCAACAACACATCTACAAACTTAGAACTTTCTGTCACTATCCCAGGTTAAATAGAGGTTGAACCCAACTATCATGCATAAATATCCCCTCTTGAGTCACAAGCATTCACTTGGCCAGAGTTTCAACAAGTAACAGAGAGCATGCAAGATCACAAATGACATAGACATGATAACATAATAATCAACTTGACATAGTATCAATATTCATCGGATCCCAGCAAACACAACATGTAGCATTACAATAAGATGATCTTGATCATGATAGGCAGCTCACAAGATCTAAACATGATGGCACAAGTGGAGAAGACAACCATCTAGCTACTGCTATGGACCCGTAGTCCAGGTATGAACTACTCACACATCACTCCGGAGGCGGCATGGCGATGTAGAGCCCTCCGGTGATGATTCCCCTCTCCGGCAGGGTGCCGGGAAGAGCTTCAGAACCCTCCCGAGTTAGGGTCGACGACGGCGGCGGCAGCGGAACTCTTTCTGGAATATGACTCGGCTCTTTAGGGTTTTCGCGACGGGGGAATAAATAGGCGAAGGGGCAGCGTCGGTGGAGGCCCGAGGGGGCCACACCCCCTGGCGGCGCGACCTGGGCCCACCCGCGCGAGCACGGGGTGTGGGCACCTCGGTGCCCTCCTTCGTCTCTCCTTCGGACTCCATGACGGTGCTGGAAAAATAGGGACTTGGCCTTTTATTTCGTGCAATTCCGAGAATATTCGCAGAAGTAATTTTCTGGAACAAAAAACAACAGAAAACAGGAACTGGCACTTCGGCATCTTGTTAATAGGTTAGTCCCGAAAATGCATAAAAATGATATAAAGTGTATATAAAACATGTAGCAATTGGCATAATATAAGCATGGAACATCAAAATTATAGATACGTTGGAGACGTATCAAGCGGCACAACCGCGGAGTAGCTGAAGCGGCGGTACGCACGACGTGCGGGTCATTACAGAATTTCAGATTGAATCCTTAACAGGAGCGGCAATTGGCATAAAAACCTAGTAGAATGACAGTTAAGTTCAGTACAACTTATCCTAACGATGTACTCGGATAGATTTCACGACTCTCAGACAACCAACGATCGACGAACTGGCATGGAGACATACCAGGCCGGTAGCAGGATCAGCACGACCAGGGAAGACCTTGTCGATGCGAACGCTGAGAGCAATCTCAGGAGTACTCATTTTTGCAAAACACTAAGACAGGCCGAATTGAAAAAGATAACAAGTAACTAATTTTTTGTGTTTTTGATAAAGAGAGCAAACAAGACTAAATAAAAATAAACTAAGCAAGACAATAACAAAGTAAAGTGATTGGGTGTGAGAGACTCCCCTTGCTGTAGCAATGATGATTTCCCCGGCAACGGCGCCAGAAAGACTTGATTGCTATATGACGTGTGAAGTACACGTTCGTCAGGATACCCCAAGCGTAAGGTTTGATGAGTACAGCAGCAAGCTTTCCCTCAGTATGAAACCAAGATTTATCGAACCAGTAGGAAATACCGATGCTACGAAGGTGTCAACGACGTCAGAAAACTTGGGCGTTGTTGACGTGGAACCTGCACACAAGACAATTAAACTATTTTTCCCCGACGAGACAGTGAGGGTGTCAACCTCACCGGCTTGCTGAAAACAAAGGATTAGACGTATAGTGTGGAAGATGATGTTTACTTGCAGCGAACAAAAGAGAACAATGATTGCAGTAGTTGTATTACAGATGTAAAAGAATGGACCGGGGTCCACAGTTCACTAGTGGTGTCTCTCCAATAAGATAACTAACATGCTGGGTAAACAAATTAAAGCTGGGCAATTGACAATATTGATAAGTGCATAAACATGCATGTGCAAGTGTAGTGTTGACTATGAGATTCATTTGAGCATTACAACAAAGTACACAGACCGCTATCCAGCATGCATCTGTGCCTAAATAGTCCACCTTCCGGTTAGCATCCGCACCCCTTTCAGTATTAAGTTGCAAGCAACAGACAATTGCATTAAGTAAAGTGCATAATGTAAACAACACATTCATCCTTAGACAAAGCATTGCTATTTTACCCCTAGTTGCAACAACACATCTACAAACTTAGAACTTTCTGTCACTATCCCAGGTTAAATAGAGGTTGAACCCAACTATCATGCATAAATATCCCCTCTTGGAGTCACAAGCATTCACTTGGCCAGAGTTTCAACAAGTAACAGAGAGCATGCAAGATCACAAATGACATAGACATGATAACATAATAATCAACTTGACATAGTATCAATATTCATCGGATCCCAGCAAACACAACATGTAGCATTACAATAAGATGATCTTGATCATGATAGGCAGCTCACAAGATCTAAACATGATGGCACAAGTGGAGAAGACAACCATCTAGCTACTGCTATGGACCCGTAGTCCAGGTATGAACTACTCACACATCACTCCGGAGGCGGGCATGGCGATGTAGAGCCCTCCGGTGATGATTCCCCTCTCCGGCAGGGTGCCGGAAGAGCTTCAGAACCCTCCCGAGTTAGGGTCGACGACGGCGGCGGCAGCGGAACTCTTTCTGGAATATGACTCGGCTCTTTAGGGTTTTCGCGACGGGGGAATAAATAGGCGAAGGGGCAGCGTCGGTGGAGGCCCGAGGGGGCCACACCCCCTGGCGGCGCGGCCTGGGGCCCACCCGCGCGAGCACGGGGTGTGGGCACCTCGGTGCCCTCCTTCGTCTCTCCTTCGGACTCCATGACGGTGCTGGAAAAATAGGGACTTGGCCTTTTATTTCGTGCAATTCCGAGAATATTCGCAGAAGTAATTTTCTGGAACCAAAAACAACAGAAAACAGGAACTGGCACTTCGGCATCTTGTTAATAGGTTAGTCCCAGAAAATGCATAAAAATGTTATAAAGTGTATATAAAACATGTAGCAATTGGCATAATATAAGCATGGAACATCAGAAATTATAGATACGTTGGAGACGTATCAAGCGGCACAACCGCGGAGTAGCTGAAGCGGCGGGACGCACGGACGCGCGGGTCATTACAGAATTTCAGATTGAATCCTTAGCAGGAGCGGCAATTGGCATAAACACCTAGTAGAATGACAGTTAAGTTCAGTACAACTTGTCCTAACGATGTACTCGGATAGATTTCACGACTCTCAGACAACCAACGATCGACGAACTGGCATGGAGACATACCAGGCCGGTAGCAGGATCAGCACGACCAGGGAAGACCTTGTCGATGCGAACGCTGAGAGCAATCTCAGGAGTACTCATTTTTGCAAAACACTAAGAATGGCCGAATTGAAAAAGATAACAAGTAACTAATTTTTTTTGTGTTTTTGATAAAGAGAGCAAACAAGACTAAATAAAAAAACTAAGCAAGACAATAACAAAGTAAAGTGATTGGGTGTGAGAGACTCCCCTTGCTGTAGCAATGATGATTTCCCCGGCAACGGCGCCAGAAAGACTTGATTGCTATATGACGTGTGAAGTACACGTTCGTCAGGATACCCCAAGCGTAAGGTTTGATGAGTACAGCAGCAAGCTTTCCCTCAGTATGAAACCAAGATTTATCGAACCAGTAGGAAATACCGATGCTACGAAGGTGTCAACGACGTCAGAAAACTTGGGCGTTGTTGACGTGGAACCTGCACACAAGACAATTAAACCACTTTGCCCCGACGAGACAGTGAGGGTGTCAACCTCACCGGCTTGCTGAAAACAAAGGATTAGACGTATATGTGGAAGATGATGTTTACTTGCAGCGAACAAAAGAGAACAATGATTGCAGTAGGTTGTATTACAGATGTAAAAGAATGGACCGGGGTCCACAGTTCACTAGTGGTGTCTCTCCAATAAGATAACTAACATGCTGGGTAAACAAATTAAATCTGGGCAATTGACAATATTGATAAGTGCATAAACATGCATGTGCAAGTGTAGTGTTGACTATGAGATTCATTTGAGCATTACAACAAAGTACACAGACCGCTATCCAGCATGCATCTGTGCCTAAATAGTCCACCTTCCGGTTAGCATCCGCACCCCTTTCAGTATTAAGTTGCAAGCAACAGACAATTGCATTAAGTAAAGTGCATAATGTAAACAACACATTCATCCTTAGACAAAGCATTTCTATTTTACCCCTAGTTGCAACAACACATCTACAAACTTAGAACTTTCTGTCACTATCCCAGGTTAAATAGAGGTTGAACCCAACATCATGCATAAATATCCCCTCTTGGAGTCACAAGCATTCACTTGGCCAGAGTTTCAACAAGTAACAGAGAGCATGCAAGATCACAAATGACATAGACATGATAACATAATAATCAACTTGACATAGTATCAATATTCATCGGATCCTAGCAAACACAACATGTAGCATTACAATAAGATGATCTTGATCATGGTAGGCAGCTCACAAGATCTAAACATGATGGCACAAGTGGAGAAGACAACCATCTAGCTACTGCTATGGACCCGTAGTCCAGGTATGAACTACTCACACATCACTCCGGAGGCGGGCATGGCGATGTAGCCCTCCGTGATGATTCCCCTCTCCGGCAGGGTGCCGGGAAGAGCTTCAGAACCCTCCCGAGTTAGGGTCGACGACGGCGGCGGCAGCGAACTCTTTCTGGAAAATGACTCGGCTCTTTAGGGTTTTCGCGACGGGGGGAATAAATAGGCGAAGGGGCAGCGTCGGTGGAGGCCCGAGGGCCACACCCCCTGGCGGCGCGGCCTGGGGCCCACCCGCGCGAGCACGGGGTGTGGCACCTCGGTGCCCTCCTTCGTCTCTCCTTCGGACTCCATGACGGTGCTGGAAAAATAGGGACTTGGCCTTTTATTTCGTGCAATTCCGAGAATATTCGCAGAAGTAATTTTCTGGAACCAAAAACAACAGAAAACAGGAACTGGCACTTCGGCATCTTGTTAATAGGTTAGTCCCAGAAAATGCATAAAAATGTTATAAAGTGTATATAAAACATGTAGCAATTGGCATAATATAAGCATGGAACATCAGAAATTATAGATACGTTGGAGACGTATCAAGGCACAACCGCGGAGTAGCTGAAGCGCGGACGCACGGACGCGCGGGTCATTACAGAATTTCAGATTGAATCCTTAACAGGAGCGGCAATTGGCATAAACACCTAGTCGAATGACAGTTAAGTTCAGTACAACTTATCCTAACGATGTACTCGATAGATTTCACGACTCTCAGACAACCAACGATCGACGAACTGGCATGGAGACATACCAGGCCGGTAGCAGGATCAGCACGACCAGGGGAAGACCTTGTCGATGCGAACGCTGAGAGCAATCTCCATGGACGACGCCTCGTCCCCTGTACCTTGGACCAGATACGCCGGCGGCACCACCAGGAACATAGATAGATTTCACGACTCTCAGACAACCAACGATCGACGAATTGGCATGGAGACATACCAGCCGGTAGCAGGATCAGCACGACCAGGGGAGACCTTGTCGATGCGAACGCTGAGAGCAATCTCCATAGACGACGCCCCGTCGCCTTACCTTGGACCATACGCCGCGGCACCACCAGGAACGTCGGATCGTCCGTGCGACCACCCGCGCCGGGCGACGTGCTGCCCGCATCTGCATCTCCACCAAGACCACATCCGCCTTGCCGCCGTTGCCATTCGCCGCCGCCGGTGCTCACGGTTCGCCCACATCTTCCACGTGAATCTCGGCCGCACCGCCGCGCTCGTCCGTCGCACACCACGGACAGGGCGATGGCGCGGCGCCGCCGAGCGTGCCCACGTCAGCAGAACACGCGTTCGTCGTCCTCGCACACGAGCAGCAGCCGTGGGACGACCGAGCCCAAGCCCACTGCCGACGGAGGCGGCAGCAGTTGCCGGAGATACGCGGCAACGCCGACGTCAGGCAGCAGCGCGGCGGCGAGATGGGACAGGGGGCCGGGCGCAGCGGCGCGCGCCGGCGCAGGCTGGCCGTAGGCGGCCCGCCGCCCGACCTGGCCGCCGGAGCGTCGCCACCGACGGCAAAACACGTCGGAAAGCAGAAAACGCGGCGGCGACGTGGACGGCGCGCACGGGCCGTCCCGGCAGGCGCTCTGCGGTGAGGAAGGAGAGGACATGGCGGCGGAGCTCGGCGTGAGGTCAGATCTGACGGGAGGATAGCGGAGGAACGTCGGAGCGTGACGGCGGCGGCGGTGAACCCCAGCCGTCGCGAGAGAGAGGAGAGAGAGGGCGATCTGCGCAAGCTGTTGCGTTGGAGTCCTCATGTTATGACGTATTTGCGTATAAGTCCCCCCGCACGTAAAAGCGAGGTAGGCACTGTAGATTACTGTAGAAGGAAACAGTGCCGCGTGGAATTGGGCGATCTGGACCGTCGGATCTCGATCGGACGGCCTAATTTTGGAGCGCAGAGAGAGCTCCAAAATCTTCCCCCTTAATATAGGGTAATAACTTGTCTCTTCTGACCAGCTAATAGACTGGGTCTGCATGTTCTTAATTTTTTTTTTTAGTAGAAGGCTGCTTATATTAAAACCACGATTCTTACAGAAAGATCCAGAACAAAGCAAGAAATTACAATAAAGTCCTTCTGGATCCCGTCTTCGTCAAGACGAGCGAGAGTGCCGACGGCGCGCCGCGCTACCTCTCTTCAACCTTGGCTTAGAGGTGCCTCCTGCGGACGGGAAGTCGCGGACCTCGAACTCGGAAAGCCTCACCTTCGCTCCTCCAACTCGGACGCCATGGCCAGAACAAGCAGCACCTCCTAGAACATCAAACGCCCAGCTCGCCGCACGACGGACACCGGACAGCAGGAGAGAAGAGAGAACAGGACCCCATCACGGCACCTCAAGGCCCGCACCGCTGGGGAAGAAGGCGGCGCAGCAGCAACACACCCGGAGGTCAGGAACTCCACAGCGCAGAGTCGTCGATGTCGCCGAATCAACCACCTGCAGGAGTAAACGGACTCCAAGCCTCCCTGGCGAACGAATCGCCGAGCCGGAGGGGAGGGAGAGGAAAAAAACTTCACCCCGCCGCCACCGTCTCCGACACGATGCCGCGGCGAAGCAAACAAACACTAGAAGAACTAGACCCAAACTACACGCACGGACAAGATCCAGAGCTATTGTCCATCTCGCCACGCACCGACGGCGCTGGAGACGAAGAAAAGCGGCGGACTCGCCGGCAGCAACTACTTTATTCTCCGCCACCGCCACCATGAGCCGACGGCGCAAGAGGACCTAAAAACTACACCTAAACTACTCGCCGGCAGAAGGCCGGAGCTTCCCCCCCACCTCACAACGCCGCAGTGGCGCCCGAGGCGGAGGGAACGGCGCCAACGCCGCGAACCTCGATCGCCCTTTTTTTTCGCCTCGCTTGAACTGTAGCTTGGGGATAAGGCTTATAATGTTTTCAGCATATTGTTTAAATTTGAAGGTGGTGTACTCTATTTATCTATTCCTAATACTGTATCAAAACTATTGTTTTTCAAACTGCAGGCATGAGTTTGGCTTTTTGTTGGAATGACATGTTTTACTTCTTACGCTTGTAGGAACAGGCAATGGTGGTGGACATGATGCAACTGATCTTCCACATAGTGCTTAAGATGATTTTCCCATTACATATGCTATCGTGATGTACTGGTTATGCAGGTAAGTTTATCTTCTGCATGTATCTTGAGGTATCGTTCCGTTCGTAAATATTGTACTGCATTTTGCTCAACACAGCTCGCGAGCTATTTTGCTCGAGTCAAGCAGTTTGATAGAGCTCGGCAACAGTATAATTTAGCAGCTCACGGTGCAGGTAATGCTGAAAAAGGAAAACGAAACTGTACTACCAGCCCACCTATTTGTGTAACGTATGTACTCATTCAAAGGGCGCATTAAAATTCAACAGCTCAGGGCAGCCCATCTTTAGTGCCAGCAGTACAGCTTTGCTCACACAGCGTAGCTTTTAGTACCACCTCGCGTGTGTGAGGTTAAGGTTAAGTGCTGGCTATTAAGCAAAGCACAGAGGAGAGTATATACCAATGGTAAGGAATAACTGATTCCTTACGTCATCACAAGCTTGCGTGATAATTAAAAAAAAAATAGATTAAGCCGTTTAAAACTCGTCAAGCCCTCGATGTAACGAGACTCGAACCTTGTGTCAAGATCGCAAGTCGAGCTCGAGCCCAAAATTTAGGCTCGAAAGACAGGGGAGCTCGAGCCGAGCTAGGGTGTATTTGCTCGCGTTTGGCTCATTTGCACCCCTACGAAATGGTACAAATTAACTACTTACACTTCACTGTGCTTTGG